>OMLM01007788.1:103935-137791 GCA_900302695.1 Helostoma temminkii | reverse complement strand
TAACATAAACTGGATGCTGTACTAGAAAATGTGATATTTAAATATATATTCATATTTAAATGTTTAAATATATATAATATATTTACAAGTTGCCATTTACATTGATTGCCCACTTGCCACTCTATTAGGTACACCTGTGGAATCTAATGCAATCCAATATACCAGCTCTCTTATGAATAAATTATAAATTATATAAATTCATTAAATAAATTAAATAACAAATTAAACTTTTATAATGTTGTAATCTCTCAGTTTTTGTTGAAACTGTCAGAAAGGTGATAATTTTACCATGTGTTCACTATTGAGGTCACATTGCAAGTACAATTATCACCTTTCTGATAGTTTCAATATGTTTCTCATTTTCTTATTGCTCACACAGCCATGGCCTGAGGCACTATGTATTCAGGTTGAACCTTTAAATAAAGCACATAAAACCAGATTTCAGTAATTAACTTTGGCGAGTACAATGTGGCAGAAGTAAAAACAGCATTCTAAGAAATGAAATGAGCTCGTATTGAGGCCTTCATCTCAACAGTCACTGAAAATGCATAATAAAATCAAATGCTTACATCATCCTTTTCACAGCTCTGGCTTCCTTATTGGTAGCTGAATTGGAAAACTATCTGTCAGGCCTTAAGGAATGGAACATAGCTTTTTCTTTGGCAGATCCTCGATACAATATTGACCCTGGTGATGTTTCCAATTAGACTCCAGTTTGCTTTAAAAAGGAACGTCTCTCTTGGGAGTCAGAGTAGTTTCTTTCAGCCCCTAGGCAACAACTTCTCTCCACACAGCGGCTATTGTCAGCCACTTTTTTCATCACTTTTTCCCTTATTTTCTTTTCAAACTGTGTCACCGTGCGAAATGAAAGGGTGGCCATTCATACAAGTGGCCACACTTTGTGTGTGTGTGTGTGTGTGTGTGCGTGCATGAACAACTTGAACAGCTTATCTTACTCACATCATGAAGTCCTGGCAGCTGTAAAAGGGTTACATGCTTTACCACAAAGGCACATTGTTAAAGCTGTCCTACAGCAGTGCTGCTGCACTACACACAGTTTGACGCACACATCTGAGTTTCTATATTAGTCTGTATGACAGGGAGTGTGAGAGAACATGAATAAAAGTGAAAACACACATCTGACTATACACAGTCCTCACATGCACATGTGTGATAAACTGCTTTGGATGTTAAAGCTAACATGAATAAAGGCTGGAACAGGTTTTGCAGTTTTGTCACAACCCTCAAAGTGGAAATTGTGGGTTAGGAGGTGAGCAAATGAAGTATAAAAATATGAATGTTCTGTATATACACAGTGGCAGAAAAAAAGGTTTGGAAAGATGTTATTGAATTTTTACACACAAACAAAAATAAATAAATAAAAACAAAAACTACAGAAAACATGTTCTTTGTTCTTCTGTAACAATTGGAACCATCTAAAAAAAGACTAAAAGATTTCCTATTAAAAAAACATTTCCTACCCAATAAGTGTTAAACTTGAAATCTTTGCTTTGCAAAGGACCATTTATCTGTTCTTTTCCAGCTGTTGAATGGAGTGAAGTGAAGTATGGAGGTGGAAATGTGACAAGCATAGATACTACTTCACACTAAAGACTTACACCATTCCCTCTGGACAACAACTGATTGGTAATAACATCAATTTACAATGACCCTAAGCATTCTTTTCAGTTGTGTAAGAGTTGAAATACTCTGATGGATTGTCCAGCTATTTACCCAGATCTGAACCCTATAGATCTGGTGTGGTGGTAGTTGGACATAAGAGCTCAGGAACACCACTCAACCAGCACAGCAGACCAGTGCTGCAGAAGGCCCAGTTGGAAATAAAACCAGAATATCTGTAAAAACTGATCAGTAGAGTACCACAGATTTGTCACAGTTATTCCCTTAAAAACCTTTTTTGTTCATTTGTTTGTACTTCATGATCCATCTACAACCATTTGATTGAATAAAAGCAACAAAACCTAATAGAAATATATAAATGTGTAGGTTTTTCTAAACAAGTGAACATTATGAGTATATCAATCAAACTTGCACAAAATATACACACAGCACACATTGGTGCACAACCATAGGTGAGAGGGACACATATGGAGCAGATCAACTTTTGAATGCAACATGTAACCTTAACCCTGCACTTTTCTTTTGTGTTGCAGTAATCACATGTTATTATTAATATTTGGCTAATGGCTGATATTACCCAATAGAATGTAGTGAATGTAGTAGCTGCTTCCTACAGTATAAGCGATGGGAAAAAATCTCTAGTCCTCCATCTGTGCGAAAATTTTGAATTTCACCTCCACTGCAGGGGCTTCAAAAAAGACATGGTAAGTATAAAAAATATATATAAATATGTTTTTTATAGGTGTAACATACTTGTAAAAGCGATCTAAAGTGTGCCCCACAACAAAACAACAAGTACATTTTACTCTCTGTCTTGCAGGAACCATTTTATATTTTCTCACAATCTATTCCACCTGCAAATTGAGGTCAGAAGCAAATAAATAGCTGTTCAGTCGATCGAGATGACAAAACCGATCGCTACTCACAGGGCCTTATGAATGATTTTTGAAGAAAGAGAAGCTCGAGAAGACAATGAAGACTTTTTATAATCTAAATATCACATTTCTGTCAACTCAGAGTCTGACAATAAGTTTGAAGAAGAGGATCAGATTGATCTTGAGCCAGCTGCAAAATAAGCCCATCAGCAGCCTGGCTCAAAAAAGCAGCTAGCAAGTGGCAAAATATAGATGTGTAAATTAGTGAAGTCAAATGGTCTTCTTGTCCAAAGACCTGCAAACACTGGCTCACTACACAAGAGTTAATCTTTGTGGCTCTGTAGCAATGTTGAGGACGACAGTCTGGATCTGATCCGAATCATCGGCGGCACAGAAATAAACCTCCTCTCTTTAGTTTGTGTGACTTGTAAAGCAGCAGATTTAAAAGAGAAAATTACATTCTCAGCTGGTTTTCCATGAGCTCAGGGCTTTGATTATGCCTGTGTGAGTGTTCACACATGAATAATGGAGACATGCTTGCTGACATCTCATTAATTGATAGGATCCGCCTGGCTTGCTACCTTCAACCTTCTTGGCATGGATAAATGGGAAAATGAAGTGCTCTGTGTTGAAGATGAGGCTACTTAAGCAGTGTTCTCTCCCCCACACATACCACACACACAATTGAATTGTAATCAGTTACTGCTTATGGATTAGTCCCAGTGTAGTGTTACTTTCTGGTTATGGTAATGATAAACCAAATGTATTTATCCCATTATGGTTTACTGGCAGACTGGTAATTTACTGCTCCAGAAGTAAATAAAACCAGTCACTCTGGGAGGCTTTTACCAGTTGGGCTAATTAGATGGTTGAAGGTGGAAATGTTTTTTTCTTTTAAATGATAAATGGATGTGTTTGTGTCAGGGTTTGGATTTGGTTCATCATCGTGACTGAAACACATGAGGATCATTCACCCCAAGGTTCTTACATACAGAGAGAAGGCAGATAATTTTAGAAGCCAAATATGCAAATGATTCAGATAATATTGCCTCTGGTTTCTGGCAGTTTTGAAGAATGCCAGCAGTTTTTCAAAAGCTGGATTTTTGGCTTTGACAAACCAGTTTTGCTCAGAGAAAACATCAGCCAGAATTAAAAGCAAATCAAAAAGTTTGTCTTAAAGTTCGTCTCCTGATGTGGTGGTCTGAGAAATCTAGACTAGGAAAAAGATGTCAGACAATATCAGTAAAATGTCCCGTGATGTAATTCAAATTCAAACTGCGGCGACCTAGAAACTAAAAAAAAATCAGCTGAATGCAGCTGTGTTGAGATCAGTAATGAACAGTAATGCAACAAGTTTATCACGTCACATTGTGCCAGTCAAGTCTTTTTAATGCTTGTACAATCTTGTACAGGTGTTCACTGAATTGCAGCAGCACCGTGTAAATGCAGGTCTTAGTTATTTTTATTTACAGTGTTAATGTCACATATATGTATTCTGTGATGTAAAAGCAGTAACATAAGAATAATGTAAACCTCTGAGAATTTATACATCGCCTGCTTTGGTTTCCAAAGGCCTTGTTGTTTAGCAATGTGTAAATGAAGACACAGCCAGTGACATACTTCTTTGCTTAGTTTGTGTATGTTTGGAAGACTTGAATGGTTAGACACAAGGGTCAGAATAGAGCCTAATCACCATCTCCTGAACATCTTCCTCAGGCACCTAGTTGTAGAAAAACTGTTACTGGGTTTGAATGATACTGCATCATTATACTAGGGATTGCATCTTCATCATACATGTAGCGTTAATCAACTTCATAGTTAAAAGCAAGTATCTCCTCACTAGGTTAATCTGACATTGTGGTCATTTGTGTTTGAGAATCTTCACAGGCTTGAGTTAAAGCCTCAAAATGACAGTTGACCAGGTCATGTAAAAAACCCAGCTGCTGTTCTGTGCCAACTGATGTTTCTTGAAGATGTTTCACCTCTCACCTGAAAGGCTTCCTCAGCTTTCACAGATTGGCTGAAGTAGCAGGCTTATACTGTACACTCTATGGAGTCATTAAGTGGTCAACCATAGGTTCAGGTTTAAATTTTGTCCTTCTGTTAAAGGATGGTCATCCACCTAAATGGCGTCTTTCATACCACCTTCGCGTTCCAGAATGTAAACATTAAATCAGTGTCCCTTGTCTTTCAGATGCAGATTAAACTGATGATCCGACTGACCAGTGTTGTGTCATGTATTTCTGAAGCTGGTTTTTTTTTGTCTATAGGACCTTTCAAATGCAATGGCAATTCAAAGTGCTTCACGTAAGCATTAAATTAAATTGATCAAAAAAAAAATCAATAAACTGTGACCTCAAGTATGCTCATTTTTTTGAAACCAACATCAGAGAAAAGGCTTTGAGGAAATGTATTCAAATATGCCAGAAACGTCCAGTTGAACTCAACAATAAACTGATTTCGGTGATCAAAGGTTAAGGTAACTAAACTCAAGTCTGTCCCATTATTGTGAATGAATGGTGAATGATCTCAGAAATGCCAGGAGGGGAATTTCATTTCATCTGGCACAAATGTTCATTTGAACCTCAAGGATGAAAAAATTAGATTTTGGTGGCCAATGTGACTGTGACCTCCACTGTTGTGGAGGTGATATCACAGGAACACCTTAAAAAAATGTCTTCAAATTTGGCTCACTTGACCCCAAGGATGAAGTGATTAGATTTTGATGATGAAAGGTCAAGGATGCCGTGATCTCATGTGTGTCCCACTCTTACCCACTTATGCTCATTCGTGAAATAATTAGAGTATGAATCTGAACAGAATTAAACTGCAGTTTCTTTCTTTCCTTATATCACTTGATGCAGTGATTTAGTTGTGCTTCTTTCACAAAAAAAACAACTGACTAGCTACTTAAATTACTAATTCACACCTGTCAGGTATTTCTCTGATTGATGTAAAATGGAGCCAAATGCCCTGAAGCCCAAGAACGTATCTTCATCCTGGCAGTTGTGTGTAGGTTAATTACCAAAAACCTACATATGACCTGAAGGACTGCCCCACAGCTGAGGAAAACACTGCCTGAGGAGACAAAGAGTGATTTTCATACCAAACAGTCTAACTTTTTAGAGCCACCTTAAAAAAGTGTGGCTTCTGTCACCTCTAATACGATCAGTCATATGGCAGCATTATGTCTCAAGATGCAAATGCGATGCACATTCATGAACTGGGACTTATTTGCAGGCATGCAGCATGAGGATCTGTCCAAAAGCTACCCAGTCAAGCGTGTGTACATGGAATAAGGTGAAGTATGATTGTCTGAGGCGTTTATTGAGAAAAAGCTCCACTGTAACGTATTAATACATAGAAAAGTAGACTGGAGGAGTGAGGTGACTGATAAACTCATCGTGTTCCTTCCAGCGGCTGGCAGCTGTCAGTGTGCAGAAAGCGGCACTGTCCTCTGTCTCACAGATAAAGGTTTTCTCTTTGAATATTTAATACACACGATGAACCAGCCAGACCAAGACGCTCTGCTCAGTTTTAATCAAATTCAATCTTTTTTTCATCACTTGCAAGTACTGTGTCAACTCCTTCTCATAGAGGCGGGAGAGCAGTTGGAAAGGGAAGCCGAGAGTACATTTTTAAACCATCTATTAATACTCTTATTCATATAACGTACTGTAGGGATGTCTAGAATATACACACAGCTCCATCAACTATAATATGCTTTTTAACATGCATATCCCATGTGTCACTGCTTAAAAAGGCATCGGAAATAGGGAAATTTTATTTCTGATGTTAAAGAGCAGCAAAAACAAGACAAAATGTCACAATATAGAAATATATTATTTTATAAAACTGTCAGCGGCACATGCAAATAGTCAAACAACGCAGTACATCTTAAAAAACATGTTTAAATTATGTATTTAACCTTTATTTAATCTGTTGAAGCTCAGTAAAACTATCAACTCTTTATGTAAGAGTCCAGCCATAATATCCACATCGATTCATAACACACAGAACAATACTATGTATACACAACAACAGTAAGAACAAAATAACACTATACAAAATCTAAAACAACAACAAAGGCATAATGTACATAAATAAACAAGAACATATTAAATCAAAAGAGCCACAATAAATAAGAAAGTCTCACTGTTGTGACTATAAGTGATTATGTTGAATTCAGCACAGAGACGAGTAGAAAAGTCACATCCTGCAGAGGGAACTACAATCTGAAACCACATTCTCCATTTGTTAGCTTTCTTTCCATTTTTTCAGTGCTCACACTAAGCACAGTGAGAAGGCACAAGGTGTAAGTGATCTAAGGTTGTGGTTAATGTAAAGGTTTTCATACTTATATTTACATATTTAATTTCTGCTCTGTGATTTTACTGCCACTACCATTTTGATTATGATTCCTACTTATGTATATCCAGTAGTACAGTATATAGAATTAAATTAAAAATTGCTATACATACCGTATACACTATTGGTTAAATGTCATACTGGACAGAAATATTCCATCTGTTCTGTTAGGAATAGGAACTCCCACAACTATTTGTCCCTAAACAAATGGTGACAAAGCTGTCAAAGCAGAGGCTTTGTCTTTGTCATAACATGAGTGAAAATTACAGAAGATTGCACAGTGTCCCCGTTTGATACAACAACAACTCCACTCTGTTCACCTGCTCAACAACTTGGCAAATTTCACAACCTGAAATTACCAACAAAACCTTTCTGTTCTTCTCTGCCAAAAATACTCACCTCACTCTCTAATTGAAAACAGGAAAGAGAACACTAATCCTTTCAGTTATATTCACTAATAAACTTCTCCTGCCAACACAATTTGTCAGCTTGACCTAAACGGCCCAGAATTCTCCTGCCTTTATCCAAAGGCATTCAAATTTCTTATCAGCAGAATCAGTTAACCTATACAGTAAAAAAGGCTGTGTGATACATGTTATATGATACAGTACCTGTGGAATAGGAATAAAAAGTAAGAATGTGGTATTTCAACAAAGCAACATAGCAGCTCCAAGGTGAACTACACATCCTCTTCGAGAAAAAAAATGCATATTTATCCTTTTTTTTTTTACTTAATAACCCCTCAGCATGGATTCCAAGTATTTTCAGAATGTGTGAGTACAGCACCAGCTTCATTCATATTTTGGCTACGTGCTGGGGTTAGATCATCATGTGTTTTAGGACACATTAGCCTGGTTTTTAGCCTAATTTACCCTGAGCTGAGCTGGAGGACAGTGAAGCAGCTGCCACTGCATCAGAATGTGATTCCAGAATATCCCACTCAAGTAGCTGTTTCATTGTGCCATCTGCTCTGTCTGTTTTACTTTCTCTGTCTCTGCAATTATCAGTCTGTCTTTCTCATTTTGTCTGAAACACAGTATGTGCTGGTAGCTTGCTAAAAGTACCGTACTGGAGAAACATGAGGGTTATAAAAAGCTCTTAAAGAGAGTTATCTGCTTATTTTGCCAAGTGCACATCTCATCTTTCTGTGCTAAATCCAAACCTAAAGCCAGTGGTCAGTTAACTTAGCCTAGCACAAGACACAGCCAGAGTCTGTTCACATGTAAGAGTACAAATACTGTCTCATCTATTGTACTGACACTTCTAAAGTTCACTGGTTTCATAACCCTTTACAGATTGATGATTGCCTATGTCTTGCTCCAGACCACCAAAGCGCAGAATCCTCTACTTTTACAGAGGTCTGCACACCTGCTGATGATCAATTAATCAAGAGCTCATGATTTGCAGCACCTGGCTGCAACTTAACCCCTCTTAAATCCTTTGGAAACAATAGAGCAGTACTTAGTATTGCACACATATGAACGTGAATATGGGAAAATCATCCTCTCGCTACTATGTGTAAACACTGTTGTACACTATGTACCTCTGTGTTTCTGTACATAGACCTTCATTGACAAGGCTGGGTTCAACCAGAGGAAAGCCAGAGTGGCAACAATGCTATTGTCAATGTCCTTGGGATGCGCAACAGAAATGTCACCATGTGTGTCAGCATGGTTTCATACATCACTATGAACAACTTGGTTCCTCTAAAACTCTCTAACATTATATAGTGGCGTACCTTCTGCCATATTCCCCATTCAATAGAGGAATTTTCAGCATGTTTTTGCTCTGCTGCTTGGCCAGGAAAAACATTACAGCCAATATGTATGAGGTCCTCTGGCCTTGACCAGGATTAGAAGTGAGATGCAGATTAATCTGTTGAATAGCATCTCTTTTGTTGGTTGAATACTTGTATTGTATTACCTTTTGCATCTAATTTCCCCCTCTAGTAATTGTTTTTTTTACATTTTGAATGTAAAAATACAGATAAAAGTAATCTGCTTGCAGCAGGTCTTAGTATTTGGCAAATAAATCTTCAGACAAACAAAAACATATCACTTTTTTCACAGTTTTTTTTTATTGACAAAAATAATGTCAAAAATGCAGGCAAAAAAGTGCCCCCATGAGTCACCAGCTTGTAGATCCACCTTTAACTTGAATTTATTGATTTCTGTCTGACTCTATCGGTCTCTCACATTGCTGTGGATCAATTTTTGGACATTCTTTTTTACAACATTGCTTCACTCCATTGAGGGCTTTAAGCATTCAATTATACACAGCTCTCCTGGGCTAGTCCAGACTTTAACTTTCTGGTTGAGAACCTCAACTCTCTGGTTGACTAGGCCATGTAACGAGACAAAAAGAACCAAGTATTTGGAATGGCCTAGTCCAGTTCTTCTCAGGCATTTTTGTGTTCCTCTGAGATGTGCACAGTCTGACCAATGGGTGCATGTTTTGTTAACACATACCTGAATGCTCCAGACCACTAATCTGTCCAAACTTCTGCTTATATAAAGGTCTGCGCATCTGCTGATGATGAATTGATTTATTTAAAAGCTGATGATTAGCAGCACCTGGCTGCAACTTACTCTCTTAAATCCAATAGAAGTAGTAAAGGGCACTTTTCTGCCTGCATTTTAATTTATTTATTAATTTAATTTTATTCAGTTTGGCTTCATTTTTGTTAAATAAATAATGGCACAGTAAAAAAATGTTATGTAATATGTTGTAGCTCATCTGAGGCTGTATTTTCCTAAGACTAAGACCCACTATTATCAGATGATTTTTATGTTTTTACACACACGCATATAAAAACATACCTTTACAGTTTTTCTAAAATGTTTAAATATATTAATAGAAAAGATGGTTCGCTTTTATTACAAAATGAAACGTGCTATTTCATCCTGAAATAGCATTTCTGGTACTAGTATACAGTATGTACCTAGTATGTAGCAGAAACCAGTAATTTCACCTGCTCTATTAGTACAATGAGAACAAAATCAGTGCACAGATACAAAAAGGGAACAGAGCCTGTTATTGCAATACAAAGCGGCTAGCTGTACCGATAACAGAAGTTTCCAAATGCAGTGAAACAGGTCAATAGATCATTCCTTTGTAGATGAGAGGTGGGATGTAGATGATGGTCAGGCCAGAGGACCTCGGCCACATGTGATGTTCTCTTCAGCCAAGCAGCAGGGGAAAATGACTGAACTATTCCTGGCATTGATTCGCCTGTTTGTATTCATTAACACTGTTAAACACAGATACAGCAGCAGTAACTGTTTAGTTGAATATTAAAGTTGAAATTAAATAGTCGTTCATATAAGAGCAGTAACTGAAAGACAGAGAGGAGCAGAGCGGCAGAGTGAGGTCAGGACCACAGCTCACAGTCAGTCCAGCACAGTCATGTAAACAGTAGACAGAAAACTACAGGAAGTTAGTCAGGTTGATTTAGCAGGTTAGTGTTGTATAACTGAAGTTTTCACCAGAAATCTGACTAAATTAATTACAGTAGGCTGCTCCCAGTCTGTGTGAAAACTCAGTCCAACTTAGTTACTAAAGAAAGTTTATTCTATTCAGAAGTTGACTATTTATTAAGTTAGAAGAAATAAAAGTTTAAAACAAAGTAAAATAAACAAGAGTAAATATCAGCTACTTTTCTAATTGAGTTCAGTTTTTGTCAGTGTGATGCTGTAAATCTACTGGGTTTTCACAAAAAAATAGTGTAGTCATCATTTTTTATTTTCACTGAATTACACAGATAACAATTGTGATGATAATGGGATTGCCAAAAGATAAAATGGGGCTGTATGTGATGATTTTGGTGGGATGGTCTGAGTCAAAGCTTATTCTTATTCCCAGTCTGGCCCTGATGGGACATGACTTTACTTTTTCAGTAGTCTACATTCCACTGGGTGCCCAGGATTTCTGTTTTTTTCCTTTGCTGCATGGGGCACCATAATAATAATAATAATAATAATAATAATAATTGGGGGATTAACTTACAGTATACCTGCTTCTTTAGGCACCACCTCACCACTAGACATAAAATAAGCACATGATAGTTGTGTATGTTGTTTTGGTGGAATGTGTCAGTTCTGAGAGGGGAGAAGATCCCATGTTCCATTTAGCAAGAGAAGTGTTTGAGAAGTGTTGCAGAGTTTTGAGAAACAGAGCCACAGTTTCTTGAAAAAAATGTTGTACATTTAGTATTCCTAAAGTCATGCAACAGTATGTTCTGGCTTCCCTATTTACATCAATCAGGGGTACAAAACATAAGAGACACCTCCTAACATAACATACTCCAGTACAACTGCACCCTTCTACAGTGACCTTAATATAACACATGTAGTACTGTACAGCAGTGCTCAGAACATGATGGTTCCAAAATGTTGCTTATTTGTCATCAGCTCCTCCTAATTACAATCTACTCTGTGTGATCCATTCAAATATATTTCAAACCACTGGAGAATTTATGTGCAGGATGTGATTAAAGATGCAAACTCAAGTTTCAACTTGGATCAAAGGATGTGCAATTATAAAATAGCTTTAGGATATAAAGGTAGCAGATCCTTTGAGAATCAGTCTCACAGCTGAAGCAAACTGTTGAATTGTAAAAATACTTTTTTGAGCATTTTACAACACTACAGTTACTAATTAGTTATAATTGCATGACTTTGATGGCACAGTGGCTAATCTGCATTAACTGTAGTGTAAAAAGCAAAAAGTTACCCTTCCATATGATAAAACTAGAGTTATACATACTTAGAAAGACATACTTTGCATATGTTACAAAGAGGTTACATAATAGCAAAGAGAGAAAGAGAAGATCTGCCATGGTTATGAAATCTAAAATCCTATATTTCAAAACACATCTTTATACACACACTTGCAGAACACCTGATGAATATATTGATTGGAGTACTGCTGTTCTTAATAATTTAGAATTTACAGTAGTATAACTTAAAATCTTTACTTTTGAAGATAACTCGTTAATCTTCTGAATTGAAGTAGTGAGTCAGTCAAAATATGAACACATTATTCATACATGTTTTTTGATTATATTTACCTCAAATGTTCTAGGTATTATTATATCACATGCATCATGAACAGACTGAACAAAAAAACATATGCTTCAGAAGTTCCCTGTATATAATCCAGTGTAATCCAGTGCTCCATGGTCTATTAGAAACAGGAACTAATGTTTGTTGTGCTTTTTCAGTCCCTGTGGTATTTGCCTCTTTCATCATTTGTTGCTCTCCGCATATTTCCTATAGTTTCAATAAGCACACAGTGCAGTGCTATTTGAAGGATGCTGAACCAAAACAATGATTTACAGCAGGAGATTTCATAATGTAACGTTGGCATTATTGAAACAAATATGAACAGAAAAACCCTGAGGGCCTAATCTGGGTTTTTAATCTTTAACAGATTCTAGTCTCTAGTCTCTACCAGACACTCAATCTCCTTGGAATCAGAGGAACGCAGGAAACAGGCACCAAGAACCTTTAGTTATTTTGCCATCTGTATCTTTTTCTTTGCTATATAGAGTATCTTGATTTTTTTTTTTATTATTCATTTGCTTCATCACTGTAGGACCAACGATGGTAGTGAGAAAGCTGATCCAGCTGCAGTTGGATCATCACAGTATTTGCACTTACAGTTACACAAATCATTCTGTAAAACTAATATAACTAATATAATATTTTGTATTCAGATTATTTAACTTCTTTATAATTTACATAATTTCCATGCTTGAGGTAATGGTCAATGGATTACTTTGGTTCACACAAAGAAACACTAAATAATCTGCATTCTTACCTTTGTTAAGTTTGCCATAAATGTTTGACATAGTGAAAGGTCTTACATGAGCTTGATGTGAAAAATTTTGCACAGTTGTTGCAACATGACTATGTCATAAAGTCTACATGGTTAGGAATCTGAAGATTATCACTGATGACCAACAACTGAGCTTTGATGACCAAATCCATCTCTGTGACACACACATCTGCCCTCTACAACATGAGAACAATCAGACACTACCTTTCTGAATGTTGTACCCAGTTCCTTGTGAAGCCACTTATCTTTTGTCTTGTTTTCTGCGCAATTCTAACTCTGCACTGGCATCTTGTGGCATATCCAAAGCGCTGATAGGTCAACTCAACAGCACCTTCCTACCTGAACACTCACTGATCACTGACACAGATCTACAATGCCTTTTGTCCACTACACTCTGCCAAAGGAGAGAATCTGGTGGTCTACACCACATGGGAAAAGATCCCAAGCAAAACTTTTCCACAATTGTGGAACAAGCTACTTAACTCTGCTCGTTCAGCAGCCTCGCTGCTAATATTCAAAAATAGTTTACACTGTGCTTCAAATATCTTCTCCATTAATACATAGTGCAGATTTGTTCCTTATGTTGTTCCTCTCCTCTAAATTGTTTAATGACTAAATGTATATAAAAGTTCAGTTCAGATCCTGTGTGCTCAGCAGGAAGGAGAGTTAGCTTGACCCAGTTGAGTTGATGAGGCCAGTTAGAGAAGCAACAAAGACAACGAGAATAGGAGCTGCTTTTTGATTGGAAACAAAAGTGAAAGTGGGCCAGGAACTCAGGCAGTGATGGGCGGAAGAGATGAAGTGGGGGGTGAAAGGAGCGGGGAGGGGAAAGACAAGAGTGATTCATGAGCTGGGAGGACCAAGTGAAATAGACCATCCCTGCTAATATCATAAGACATTTTTCTAATTATGAGATCAATAACAACCTTTATTGAAAAGGGCAGCTGTGCTGCATCACTCAGCAAATGTCACATGAATTCATCATTTTTACTAATCAACCATCAGACTCAGTTAGTTACAAGTTACACTGCTTACCTGTGGTCTGTTTCTAAGAGAGATTAGTGGGTTATCCAGGTGACTTTGCTTAGCTGAAGTTAACCTTTGCCACAAAGTTGGCTCACCTTTAACTAGGCTAGATCAGCAAGACTAACCTGCTGAGAAGATTAGGAAGGGTCAGCCATTTTCCAATTTCAGTCTGTCATCCTAGTTGTATGTGTCCCACATTGATAGCACTAGCTGGATTACCATCAGTGGCTTTTCAGCCAAATCAGCATGTTGAAACAATGGCAGTCCCTGTTGGTGAGAGAAACCAATCCAATCGGTTGTTCGGCTTGAGTCATAATGTGAGGAGAGAAATCTAACTGATGAAAGCAAACAACATAGTGAAGAACTCACACATGGTAGGTTCTTCAGCTCTGTAAAACATTCCGTCCATCCATCCATCCAGTATACTAACCACCTTTTCTCATAATGGCCTTGGGGTTGCTGGAGCCAATCCACTGCCTTTTGGTGAGGCAACCTGCCAGTCTACCACAGGGCTGACATACAGACAACCACTCACATTTACAGTAATCTAGAGGCAATTTAGAGGCACCAACTGATCTAATTGCATATTTTGGACCGTGGGAGGAAGTTGGAGTACTCAGAGAGAACCCATGCAAACTCCACACAGAAAGGCACCTGGCCAAACGGTGGAGTTGAACCCAGGTCTTTATCACCGTGAGGCGAGTGTGCCAGCCACTACATAACCATGGTGCTCTAGAACATTCCAACATAACAACATTTGCACAATAACATAGCTTCAGGAATGAAGAAAGTGAAATCAAGCGCTGGGCAATATTGATGTGAAAATGACAACAACCCCTGCTTTGTTTACGGTTTGTATCGACCGTCCTATGTCTTCCAGTTTCCCTGAAACATGAACACTGGCTTTAGTCTTTGAGGTGTGTTCAAGTGTCACTATTTGGTCCAGATAAAGGTGATGTGAGGCAATGCAACAGTCAGCCTTTGTCGCCAGCAGTTATTGTCAGCTTGGTGTGTTTCTGCCCTACCTTCAGATCAGATCAAAACCTCTGAATAGCCCACCACTGACCACTGAAAAGACTGTTTGAATAACTGAGTCATAAAAACAAAGTGATAAACAATACAGAGCAAAGGGCATTTTTATAGATCAAACGGCTTGCTGTCTTTTCAGTTTCTAACAAACAGAAGCACAGTTTACAAGACTAAATAACTGCTTAATGATGGTTATTCATTTTAACTGCACAGACATTATTTAATTCCCAAAAGAAGTCCTGGCATGGTTCGTGCTCTTATACTCTATTCAATTACTGCAGTTCAGAACAACAGGAAATAAAACCAAAACTCTCGCTTTTATTAGAAAAACTAAGTTAATCGTACAGTGTTAAATATTTTTTTATGAATATAAATAATATGCCAGCTGGATTGACCAGGTATTAGCTACTCCTCCTCCTCCTCTTTTTCTCCTGCCAGTAGAAACTGATATTACTTGTATATATTTAGTATAGCTTGTTTATCATCAGACATAAGAGGGAAAAAAGCCCCATAACTTAACAAGAATATTTATAATAAGGTCATTCAGCTGTCTTCAATATCATTTCTACTGATTCCACAGCTTCTTGTTCCATTGAAGTTACATAATCATATTATTTACAAGCCAGCTGTAGAAAAAAATCCAGGTTACACAAAGACAGTTAATAATAAGCTCATGTTACTGTACCAGCTATTCTTCCCATCTTATGCACTATAAGGCATAAACACTTATTTTTCTCGCTTTTCTGCCTCTCCTGTCATATCAGAGCACTTTGGTTTACATTTTATAATGATCCTT
This sequence comes from Helostoma temminkii, assembly GCA_900302695.1. Lineage (NCBI taxonomy): Eukaryota > Metazoa > Chordata > Actinopteri > Anabantiformes > Helostomatidae > Helostoma > Helostoma temminkii. The sequence goes on along the minus strand of OMLM01007788.1, from coordinate 122,218 downwards.
CGCTATATTGTGTTTCACCCCAACAGCCTTTCTCTACAGAAACTGCAGCTGAACCCACCATATCTCACACAGATAACAGAAAACAGGGGCTGGCGATAAAAATCAGAACATAACAGCGGGAGATTTTATGCACTTTAAAAAAAGTACCCTAAAATTTCCACTGATTAAGCCCAATCATCTGTGGGCAAATGAGACCTGTACTAATTTTCTATAGAAAACTCTGCTCTGTGACAAAGGCAATTGTAGCCTTGGTTTTATCTCATCACTGAGCTTCAGTTCAATAGCAAATTACAAAGTGTCTCATTTGCACAAACATATTTTCACTAACAGATTTCAAATTTGAAGTTAACAGTACAGCATCCTTGTGACCCCTAATGTCCACAAATTCCTCAGTAGACTGATGTGCATTCAGACAGTTTAAATATTAGGAATGATCACATCACCACATTATAATTATTGTGTGTACAGTATGTGATTGCATGAATCTCCTAAACCTGGACATAATGTAGATTCTTCAAATAGCTTCAAGTAGAGCTCTGGTAATATCAGTATTTGCATAGGTCTGTCCAGTCTTCAGCTGTATTTGTGTTTTTCTCTCTCTATTTCCTCCTTGAGGGGAGTAATCCCAATCACATTCCTTCTTTTAAGGCAGTTGGAGTGCCACTTATCTCTGGATGGTGGACGTCAGCACTTGCCCAATTGCTGATGGAGTGGCCATTTTATAGAACTAAGTAATACTGAAAGGACTGAAGGTTTAGAGATACTTATATCTTTTCTTTGGAAATCAACTGGCCAACCTGGCAATTGAACTCACTCCAATAATGCAACCTAGAACTCACTGGGTTGAAGCTCATCTGTGCCCAGCTGAAGGGCAAGAGCTTTGATTATCTATGGACGTTCTGTTGGGGAACTGCTACACACTATATTTAGTCACTATATTTATCACTGTTGTTCCACTGTCTTGTTCTTGGCAGTACTGATGATGTGCATTTGGTGATGATGCCCTTTTTCAGCTGATGCATGTTGGATGTTGTTGACCTAGACATGTTCTCAGTCAGAATACGTGATCACCTTTGGAACATGCCTGGTTTAAAGGCCATGACACACTAACGCGATATCAAAGAATTAAAGTCACCTGACAGTACAGTGACTCTAGCTAATTGTTGACATCAGCTTTTGAGCTTTGTTAATTGTAGATTAGATGCTTTGCTGTTGCTGCTTTCAACATTAAAGCCTACGTGGGGTAGCATAGCAAAAGAAATTAAACATGTGAGTAAAACTGGAAACATAACATCTGACAGGAGAGAATATAACACAAAACACAGTAAGGTAGAATGTGAAGATGAAGAATTCAGCTAAAAGCATTATGGAAATATCAAACTGACTGTATACATACATGTCTTTCCTTTCTTGTCATCAAAAACCCTTCTGATATTTGTGGGACACACTGTGATTTTTATTAAATTTTTTTTTGTCAGATGGTTGAATGTTATATTAAAAGGTTCAGTGAATAGCAAATATATTTTGCAATATATCGTCTTTGTTCCAATTCCTTTAAGACAACGTGACTTTGATTCACTTTCATTAATTGTACTGTCCCAGGAGGGTGAATTTGTTGTGCAGTCCAAGCCAATTAAACTGTGTGGAGTGTACATATAGTACTAAAGATAAACTTTATAATGTCTAGAGTCTACATGTCCCATTGCAATAATAAGAGCATCTCTTTATATCTTTCTTTCTCAGCCTGACTGGACCTGATCACTGAGCTCTCGCAGTTCTCTCTGGCTTTATCTCACCCAGACCTATGAGGTCTGGCACACAAAATGAAAGCAAACCTGGAACAATGATTCACCTGCTCCCTAAGTCCCACTGAGGCCAAGTTCTCCCTGCTTGCAGATGCTGCTTGCTTTCTTGACCCACCAGCTGCTGGAGAGGCACAGATTATGGAAACTTTTGAATAAAGACTTAATGAATTTAAATCCTTTGGTCCTAGAATGTAATGGCTGTATAACAAGCCTTTGCAGAGCAGGTGTGAATATTGTAAGGGAGTGAGGGTCCTCTAGGAGTCTCAGTGCAACTCAACCACTACAGTATAGCACAGTCTTTCTCAGGGTGCCATCTGACTTTGTCAGGGGTGTCAGCGTTGGTAAAATAAACTTAAATTACACAAAATATATAATGCAAATCGTTACTGGCCTCACACATCACCAATGTTGTCTGGTATGTTCCTCCCAATGTCACAACGTCAGATACAGTGTATGACAACAAGCCCTCAGTCTACCTGCTTCACTTTATGCTCTTCTACTGGATGATGGTTAATGTTTGAAATGTGCTGCACATGGGGTGCTCATATAATGCGTTGGTTCTCTCCGGGCACTCCAGCTTCCTCCCACAGTCCAAAGACATGCAGTCAGGTTAACTGGGGACTCTAAATTGCCCATAAGTGTAAGTAAGGGGTTGAATGGTTGTTTGTCTATATGTGACTCTGCAATGGACTGGCAACTTGTCCAGGGTGTACCCCGCCTCTTGCCAGTAAGCCAGCTGCTGATGATCCTATCCAATTATGTATCATACAATTATGAATGAATAATTGTAAACTTTATTATGTGAGTAGATCTTTTAAAAAGGATGAACCACTAAGTTTTTCTCCACAGATCTTCATATCGATCTCTGATAAGGTCCGTGCATCACAGATAGTGCTCTCTGGTGTCAGAATGAGTGACATGAGTGAAACATGAGCAGGCAGATCAGCGTTTTAAAACTAGGAAGGTTCAGCTTATGTCCCCATACAGTTTCGCTCTAGCACTGCTCAAACCATGTGAGTATGGTCAAGCTCAAGAATTTAAGCCCATGAGCTGAACGCACAGCTGTTGTGTTTCCCTGTTGAATTACCAATTACCAGCAGCAGAAGCTCAGTGAACAATCAGTGTGTTTTGTAGCTGGTTCAACACTGGTTTAACATGCTGTGAGCATCGGGATAGCAACAAGCATTGAGTGCGATATCTGCGTGGACAGCTCTGTGCGCAAAACTGAAAAGATGCACGCGTCTGCCTGTGTGAGTGTGGCACCACAGAATGTGACGTCTCCTTAAGGAAATTAATGCAATGACTAAAGCCAGCTAGGTCCTGCACATGAGATAAAACACAAAGATAAATAATATGAACACTTGCCACCAACTGGACAGTGGAGTGATTTATTTAAAGTTATGGTTGACCGCCGTCAGTGTTATTATCTGTCGAAGTGACGAATGGCCTTCGTATTTTTCATCATTGTCAAAAAAATTCTGTCAATGACATATAGTCCTTTGTTTATGTGACCTCTGCTGTGCATCATCCCAGGTTGAGGTTTCCTATTGGTTGACAGAGTGATACATTTTTTAAACTACAGAGTTTGAATACTTTTTGTGAATTGTACTGAAAAATAAACACACATAAACTAAAAAATAAACATATACAAAAACATAACATTGCCTTAAAATTTTGCTGTTTGTTACATGTTGTTCAGCTTTAATGTTCACTTCATCACAATGTGATTTAAATGTGATGACATGATACATGCATCGACACCTACAGTACAGCAGAAGAAGGGTGCAGAGAGTGCCAATTTCTCACTTTCATAGATGCCACAGTTAGACAGCTCATATGAATTCAGTCTGAAAGTACCTACTGCAAATACTTATTTTCTGCTGTACTCACGTCAGCAGTCAAAGCAAGTTTTCTAAGGCCAAAACTGGGAAATATGTTGGATGGATGAAATTTGGCCAGTCTGGCCTCTGAGCTGCCACTGACAGACGTCTGCAGAATGTCCCCTCACCAGAGCCACTGCCAGGCATCAACATAACAATGCCTTATGCTGTTGTTGATGATGAAGTGTTTCCCATCAGAGCTGACCTCATAAAGCCATATGCTTATCAAAACCTGGTCCATTGTCAATATTTAATGACCGGTTCTCAAAGTTAAGGTGCACAGTAGAGAATACATTAGAAATTATTACCAAAAAGTAGTTTTTTTTTCTGTTTAGTACTGCTCTTGAACATGACAGAGTGACAACAATAAGCCATTAGATATTCCCAGCCTTCGCGGATGTGGAGGATCGGTAAAGAGGCAGCATACAGGGAATGAAATGCCACCATAAAACATTATTGAGAAATTTGTAAATTTGTAGTAGTTTTCACCTGCAGGATCTGTTTCATGGCGAGAAAATTTTATTTAATTCAAAACAACTTAACACTAGCTGATAAAACTGTTCCCTTGGGGTAAAATATTAGGTACTTGATGGGTGATTTTGATTTAACAGTGGATTTTTGCAGAATGTGTAATCATTAAATTTAACACATTTCTGGTGTGACTGTGTAAAGAATGAACTTCAGACATTTTCATAAAGTGTGTGTTTTTGGAAATTAACTGTAATTTGACATCCAGTGTTCTCTGCACTTGTCTCATTAAAGATTTGCTCAGAACATGAGCTAAATGACATCAGAATAAATAGCTTATGAACACAGCTGTCACTTTAAAATGTAAGTATAGCAAAGCAGCTTGATCACACAGTAACACAGGCACAGCCAATTTTATACATACAAACCAAACACAAAAGGTCATACATCCCAAATGTGAAGACATATAAAGACCAAGAATTTCTATACCATATACATATAGGTTGAGGTTATATATGAAGTTGTCCTTTGGCATTGTGGTGCCTTAAACTACATGCTTCTTAATGTCTTCACACTGAAAATACTAAAATGCTAATGTTTAGCAAGTATACCATGCTTATGTTTACCACGTTTTCTGTTTTAGCTTCATTAGTGGTGAAGCTCAATGTAGAGTCGAAGGATTCAACCATCACAGACTGACTGTCAAGGTTATGTCATTCCATGTTGTTACTGAGACAGCTGATCCTGGACCAAAGTGGTGGAATGTTGTGTATTAACTTTCATCTCCACAAGTACAGGAATGTTTAATTTTCAACTTCAGTCATAAAAAAATGTACTTCCACTCAGAGTTTTGTTGCAGAACCATGACCCTAAAACAATTTAGAGGATCCTGTTATCTTACATGTTGTCTTGTTTCCAATGAATGTGGCTAAGCATTTTAATATAGTGTTATCATAGGCTATGGTTTGAAGGAATTAGCCATTATTATTATATATTATTATGTAGCCATTATTATTCAGTAAGTTGTTTAAATTAAATGTCTTAAATGTATCAGTTCTATGAGTCTGTCACAGTAGAACAATTCATCAGGGAAGCAATTTCAGTTTCAGCCTTCAGTTTACAGAGGAATATCTACCCTTGTGTCAAAGGAACCAACCCCTGACTTGAGAGACAGCTCATTTGTATCAGAGGAGGTGTAAGTTAGTCTGCACCCCTGCCAGGCAAACAGTAGGGGTTAGAAGCAGCAGGGACTGTGTTACACTGTGGGGATTGGAAACAACTAAATTGGTGAGAAAATATGAGGAAAACACTCATAAATAGGCTGTTACCTGGTGCCAAGTACAATGTCCTGATTGCAAAATGCTCTCAGTAACAGCAGGACCACCAGCTACCTACTGCAGTACAGCTTTGCCACGTTGCCAGTGAGGCATGACGATGGACTGATAAAGCTTTCAGCAGCAGAGACAAATGGAAAGGAAAAGCAAAGACAAATAATGGATGTTCCCAAAATGAGTGTGAGAGGACTGAGGGACAGAAAAATACCAGCCGATGGAGAAAGTGTGTCTCAGCACAGATATATCAAGAAATATTGAGAACAGTGCACCTTTACCTGCTTGTGAAATACTGTCGTCAACAACAACCTACATGCTCTGCAAACCATGTGCTAAAGTCAAGACTCCACCTGCTGTATCCTTCTCTCAGAGATATGAGGAATAAAAATATACCTGCTCTCTTCACAGCTGCACCCCAGAGATAAGTCACACACACAATCAAGAACGGAAGAAAAGAAGCCATTTATTTAAATTTGAAATGTGGAGTTTCACAGGTGGGGAGAGGAAAGCTGAAAGACGGAGACTTTACATGGTTGGAAGATGTATGATTTGGTACATTTCACAGAGCAGATAATTAAGCTTTCAGCTTGAATGCTCAGAGTTAATTTAGGTGGCACCTAAAAAAACAGACAAACCTTGTCCTCTTCTACCTGAATGATGGGTTAGACACGAGGTGTCACAACTTTGTACTGTAATTAGCCAGTAAAGAGCCTATAATAGTGGCCATCTCTGCAATTAGAAAACTGTGTTGTGCTGCTGTAAAGTACACAGACAGTACAACTCATTACACACCTGAAGACATGTTGTGACTGTGCGCCTGCCATTGCCCTGCACCCCCTGCCTCGGGATCAGATTAATCTCCAGCTACTCCCCCGAGAGGTGCGAAGTTCTTTCACACAGTAATTTACATGTTTTCCTTTTGTTAACAGTATGAACGACCTTTTTGTTAAGGGTCAATTTATTTTTTATTGTTCATAAAATAGAAATGACTTTCTGCTGCTTTGGTGAGTTAGCCTGTCTGCTGCTTAAAATCTGTTGACCACATAGTTTTCATGTTGCAGTTACTTTTTTTATTAATCTTGAGTAGTAATTTAATACTGTGAGTAATTTACAGTAAAAATGTACTGTATTATAAACAGTAAAGAAACAAACACTTCACAAGTGTACAGAAGAAAAAGTCCTGTATCATCACTCTATTGCATCTTTGCAACACATATTATTGCACTAAATTGCACTGTGGCGAATGAAATTGTGTTGATTTGCATTGTATTGTGGTATTGCGGTGAGAATTGTATCACATTGGAAGTTCCTGCACATTTAGCTTAAATTTATTAAATCGCTGACAGTGTATCGAGATCGGCCTCACACCAGAGATGCCCAACCCTGTGAGCTCCAATCATGCTACTACTGTTACGTTAGGTCTAATCCTCTGGTGTCTCCTAAACCACAACATCAAAGAACCAGTTAGAAAAACAAAGATCAGTGAAAGAAATGCTTAACAGGGGTGAAATAAAATTACTTGGGCTAATGTAAATGAAGATACCCCAAACATGATGTAAAGATGCAGGCTTTCTACACAGCGACTCTCTCAAAGGACCATTAATGGGCTTGTAATGACTGTAAGAGCTCCACCAGATTCTCTGTCCTCCCAGAGGAGAAGGAGGGAGACAATGAAAGCCTGCTGGTAGCTGCTCGTGACTAGTTAAACAGAGCGGAGCTGCGTCTCTCAAGCCTTCACATCCAAATATGTGTCTTCTTTATTGAACTCAAACATTTAGTTTAAAATAATTGAATTGCCCACAGAACTGGTTAAAGTGATAAACTGAGAATTACATGCTGTTTTCTATAGAAAAGGAAGATGTGATTTAAATATATTAAGTAGTGCATTAATGTCAGACTACAAAAGAGGCAGGCAGCTGCAGGGAAAACCTTGTGTATTAAGTATGTTGAATTTTATGTTATTTTTTTTGTCAAGCACATCTATGTAATTCTGTCACTTATCTGTGCAGCATTTGCGCTAATGAATCTACATTTGCTTTGTTAAAAAGATGTTGAAATCCCACAGTGAACTGAGAAGATGCAGATTAGCTCTGATTTCATTTGCCTATTATTGTTATCGTCATATCTGATGTAACTGATAGACTTGGAAATTTAATCTCTGGCTGTTTCCATGTTTTTCTCTCTTCCCAGCCCACCCAGTGTAATAAATAGCTGTATAATAAATCAGCCCCCCCTATTCTTGTGGGTCACTCAATATGTATGCAGTGTGACAGGCCAGGCAGAGACTCAGATCATATATCTGCTTAGATGATGGCAGAATAAATCACAGCTTTTACAGTAGCAGGCTGCCCAAGGCTAGAGAGGCCGTCGCTCTTCAACCCTCTCCCTCTCTGCCATAGCTTGGATTCTTCCTCTTTCATATCTGTACCTCAGGCCTTTTGTAACTTGGAAATTCTATCATTTCAGGTACATAGCCCCTGTTTCCTTTCTTTTGCAGAAATATAATCTAACTGCTCAGCTGTTTAAACATCAACGTTAATGTATCGTAAAGGCAAATGAGATATAATGTAGTGTTATATGTAATGTTCATATAATGTTCAAATGTTCATATATAAATGATCTTTGTTTCTTAATTAAAAATGAAACACATAAACATGTAATAGACTCTTCTAAATCAATGACCTTAATCTCTCAGAGACATATTATTGGCATGGTAGGTATTAATGTCAGTCCAAGGTAGAGGAATTCACTCCTCTGTGGTAGTGAAACAGCAGCAGGAGCATAAAGAAAAGTTTATGTAAGGTCATTTTCTGCTTCTGTAGTTAGTGATTATCAATTTCATTCTAATTTAGATTTAGCCGGGTTTATTTTAGACATTCACGTTTCCCTCAGGGAGAGCATCAAGGGAGAGCTGCTTACCTTAGTGATACTCCAGGGCCACCAGCTGGTCAAACCTTCCAATTTTTGAGCAAGTGTTTAACGTTAACTTGATACATTAGCATAAATATTTGTTCTAGGCATTGATGGTTTCTGGGCAGTGAGTCCTGATGACTTGGTTGTTACCCATTCCTCTCAGCCTCCTCTGTACCGGTGTTTAATTAGCAAAAGACAATGAACATAGTTAACATTAGCCCTGCTAAATATCAGCATGTGAACACTGTTGCACTGTCGCTAGCTCACCAACCCACCTCATGTACCTTTAGCGCTAAAGATCTAGATTTCCCTTTAGGTCAGGGCTGTGTGTTCTCTGTCATTGTGGTGTTTAGAGAGTGACTGACAGATAATGCTGTCTCTACACAGAGAGGGTTACATATTCTCTAGTGTCACTCCCTCCTTGGCTGTCTCTACTACACATTCTTTCCTTCTTTCTTTCTTTAGAGGTAGTTTATTCACTTAAACACTTCGCATTTCTATGTGCTCTGTTATGTCCATCACTGACATTGTCATAATGGACCACCACAGGCATAGCACCATGCAATGCCTGTAGATTATCATTTTGATGTTAATCATTTTGAAGTGCACATGCCTGGGGACATGGCTCATCCAGTGGACTGACCTAATGTTCTTTTGAATTCCTTGTGTCCTCCTCTGCTCTTCCCTCTGTGCTGCCGTTCATGACCTGCAAATTGACAGGAGTCCACTATGGATAAGGACATTTCAACTCATATAATACATCTTAAGTTAGATGAGGTCAATAGAACCAACAGTGGAACCTGTAGAACACAAAAGACACAAGGTACAAAAAAACCCACAAACCTACTCTAGCAATAAATTAGTCCAAATGTAAGAATATAAACTAGAATCACTGCATTACTGTTGTATGCTTCTGTGAAGTTGTACTTTACATGTATGTCTGTATAGAATCACATTCTAATTAGTTTTACTTTTGTGCCACATATAATTTCCTCCATGCATTTTCTACATGACGTACACAGGACCACAGTGACCTTTGGCCAGCAAAATCTAATTTACCTTTGAGTCCAAATGGGTGTTTGTGCCAAATGTAAGCTTTCTGTGATATTGCGTTCATAAGTCAGATGGGAGAAACAAAATGTGATGAGTTCATCACGTTTGCATGAAAGGGAAGTTTGGACAGGAGAGACCTTCGACCCTCAAAATCAAATCTGTTCTTCCTTCAGTTCAGGTGGACATTTTTGCCAAGTTTGACGTGATTCCCACAAGCCATTATGATGTTGATATTGTGTCCAACCACGGCTGTGGCTAGAGGAGTAATTGACATTTTAAAGATGTCAGACATGATAGGGCTATATCAGGTTACCTTCTTTTAATGTAAGTGTTTTATCAGCAATTCTAGCACCTGCGGTGATTACACAGTGGATCAGTTGGTCATCCAGTCTGTCCCAGAATCTCTGCAGTTGTTTTGTAGGTTGCGATGAAATTCATCAAACCATTCATGGTCCCCACGGGAGGAATCCCAGTGGCCTCTAGTGCAGATTTCCAGTTCACATATTCACATTAAACTAAGACCAGACACTGATATAAACTCAATAAAGCAACATAGCTAAAGAAATTGCAGTCATTCAACTTCATTGTATGTATTTTTAGGTTCATATACAGAACCACTTCTCCTCCACACTTGTTGACTAGTATGATTGCTTTTGTCTGACACGTTCATTACACATTACATTGCATTCACACATTAATTCCCAGGCAAAATGATTCATTTACACATAGATGAGCCTTTTTTTAAAAGAATGGAAGTAAAAGCCACATGCCCCATTGTTTCTAATGGGGAAAACATCTAATAAGTGGATTTGCATGGTTCATTGTTTTTTTTATTTTTTTTGTTTTATGTTTTTTTCATGTGTCATTCCACTCCCCTCCTGTTGAACCAGCTACCAGTTCAGGTTTGAGAGGCAGACACCTTCTCTAAGACTAGGCTTAAAACTTTTCTTTTTGATAAAGCTTATAGTCAGAGCTGGTTCAGGTAACTCTAAAACATCTCTTAGTTATGCTGCTATACATTTAGACTGCTGGGGGACCTTCGTTGATACACTGAGCTCCTGTCCTTATCTCTTTATATAGTAATACCACAATATGACACCTTTGCATGTCATTAACTTTGTGTCTTCTCTCTCCCATAGTTGTGCTTCGCCCTCTCGCTCTCCCTCTCTCTCTCGCTCCTTTTCTGCAGGTATCCTCAGCCTTAAAGCTGTAGGTTCCCGGTGTGCAGGTACTGGCCCATCCAACTTGCTGTTTTGTTGTTGCTTCTTGTTGTTATTGTATTGTTTTGTGTCTTTACATTTTCTATATAACTACATATAGTTCATTGCTAAATTATGTAAGCTAAATAAATAAATGAAATGAATTGAATTGTTCAGTTATTCATCTGAAAAGCTACACACAAACACACACACACACACACACACACACCAGAAAGAGATTGAATAATATATTTGTTTATAAGTTCATCACATATCCTTGACAGTACAGGCTAAAATCTTTCTACCCACAAAGGTCAAACCACCTCTTACAATCATTGGTTCTTTTTTATATAGAGTATGTGTCCATGATCCATTATTACTAAAGCCTGTGAAAATACTGTGGGAAAAATAATGACATTATCAACGACATCATTGGCCCCACTAAATGTTAAACACAATGTTGTCATGTTATCATCTTAATAACAATGAAAGCAATGTGTATTTTTGTAATATTAATAATATAATAATTCAAAGATGTAAATTAGTGTACCATTGTGTGTAAGGGGCAATGGGACAGGCATCTACAGTAACTGGGTGCAAAAGTGTCATTTTAGCATTCCAAATGATAGACCCTTTTTTGTCTTTATATTTTACTGTGCAGGCAGATTTGGAGATGTTTTGACCAGACTCAGTCATCTCATGCTGTGTACAGATATCCTGTCATCTTTCAATGAAGAGACTTACTTCCCAGCAGATAGTTACTAAACAGTAACTGTGTCATTGTAGCTACCAGTGTGACCACAACAAACTACTGCTCCACTGCAATGTGTCATATCATGCCCATGCAATCCTCGTATTGTCTTACCTGACTTACACCTGATCTTAAGAATTATTTCCCTACATTTTTTATTGCTTCTACAAGCAACCTTGTGGGCACTTGATTTTGCAGTACATAGTACATATCCTTGTCTGCTCTGTCTCCTTCTCCCACTCACAGTTCAGACTGATAGGATGAACGCGGATTTCTCTCTGGAGAAAAACAGCTTCCTTATCAGCTGAAGATTGTCAAGTGAGTGCAATATAGGGAGAAGATGGATAGACCTACTGGACAGTACAGTGGGGATGATGGTTTGTGTACTGTGTGTGTGTATGTGTGACACTTGGTAATAAATTCAATGATAACGTAACACAAGTTATTTCATCCTCTACTGTGCAATAATTTAAGTCTTACATCACCTATAACTGTCTTCAGTGTTTGTGAGTAAATGGTGACACAGGAAAAAGGACCGAAGAGATTAATATGCTAAAAATTATACTGTAATTAAGCACTTGGACAAGAGTAAATAAATGAAGAAGAAATGAAGAAGAATAAATCAATGAAGAATCACCGAGCCAGCAGTAAGGGAACAGTTGGATTTGTTATATAGACTTTGAGGGAAATATAGTAATAGAAAAAACTTTTAAAAGTGTAACCTTACAAGACGAAATGCTTGTTTTCTACTCTTCATTCTAACGAAAAAGTGAACTCATTGCTAAGTGTGCAGAGAAGCATGGACATATTGTCTGTAAAATCAGTCACCTCAAAGTGCTTTCTGAGAGCACTTGAAAAATAGAAAAATATCCTTCCAACAGAATGACAAGTCTCTGAAGACACTAAGTGGTTGAGCTAAAACTTGTAAGCGAAACCAGCTAAGAGAGTGTTTGGAGACCTGAAGGGTGCACTTCACAGATCCTCCACATCTAATATAAAGGAAAGCAGTAGCTGCTGAAAAAATTTCTTTCTTCTTCTAAATTCTAATTTCCAAAAAATATGAATTTGCCATGTTCTACTGGAATACATTGCTGCATGACATGTTTATGACAAGTTTTATTCAGAACTGTGTTATGATTGACAAAAACAAACCTGTAACATAAGCGCCTCCTTTGTTAAGGAGGGTATAGGTATACTTGACACACTTCCAAACAGAAGATCTTTGTCAATATTCTAGTTTGTTGGACTATAACTCACTGAAGTAATAATTGAAAATGTAGTGGGACATTTTTTTTGTTCGTCATAGTCATAAAGTTGGGATTGTCTATTCTAGTCTACCAATGACTAAAACAAACCTTTATTCAGGAATTATCTAATAAATAATGGCAAATGACACTACTCAGGGGCCATATGTGAGGCACAATTTTATTTTTGTGTAATTACACAGGCAAACTATGGGACTGTGTTAATTTGGTGTAAGTCAACTGAGCAGATAATGTTGGAGTTGGACCTGTAGATTGTCATGTTCCCCAGCCTGATTTCCTGGATTTCATTCATATATGGTCAACTCCCTGGTCAATCACTCAGTAATTAGTCTGGTCACTAACACCTGGTGCTCTCACTCTATAGTAAGTCTGCAGCTCTCGGTTTCCTGCCAGATTGCCTGCTCTGCAACCCAGTTGTGACTCTCCAGCTTGTTACCAAACCTGATCTGTTTTGGACCAGAACCCTGGTCTGACCCCTTCGGCACTGTGAGTCTATTAGAACCTGAGTCAGACTTGTAGATGTTGTTGTGGATTGTGTTTTCTGATCTGATCTGAGCTCAGCCCTTGAGTCTACTTGTCACCTTAGTCTCTGACATAGATGAAGCACTAAAACTACTGCAATACAGAAACAATGATATGGTCTGTACAACCACTGTGATGCTACGAGGTGGACCAATTGAAGTTGCTGTCTTCATCACAATGTTACGTTGTTACAGTTCTGGGTATAGGCACATTAGGCTAGTGTGTAGGTTCCAGCATATAGTATGTTGCTATGCAGCACTAATGGCATAAATTCAACACACAATATTAAAGACAATATCTAAGAGTTTCTGTAATGTGTTCTATTGGAATATCCTGAATTATGAGACTTATACTGAATCTGGTCTCCAGAACTGATAGGTCAACAATCCCAAAAGCTTTACACTGCAGTTGGCCAATCTCAAGAAACCAAGGTTGGAGGACAATCAGTAAATCAATAAATAAAACAAAATTTCTCTAACCATTCTAAACCAACAAGTTTATCTCTAATCTTAAAGTAAAGTGATTTTCGTCTCAACTTAACGCAGTTGAGACAAAACTAGTTAAGTTTTGTCTCGTGACTAGCACTTAATTTATTCAAAAAGTACTTTACATTAGGACATAATCCATGCATTAAAAGGAGGCTGTCCAATAGAATGGACAATTGTACAATCCTTCTGTGTGTTGTGGCAGGCTTATTTGCAACAGCTATGCACACTTTGCCTTTAAGTGTAGTTAGACAAAGAGTTTGCTTAAAGCAAGCTTTAGTGAAGCTTCATGAATAACTAAATATTCCAGCTGGCCAGGTCCTTGACCTTGCTTCGCTCACTACCACTGTGACCGCAGAATAAGAATAAATGTGATGTGGAGGAACTGGATGAGCAAAGTCCAGTTACATAGCACACTGTAACCATGAGCACTAATGAATTCCAGATAGCCTTGTTATGGGTGATAATTCATCACGACGCTCCAAACCATCTTATTAATTATCATGCAGATGTGCACAACAAGAATATTGTTATGAAACACAAATCATTTGGTCAATGCACGGTATGTTTTATTTGCTCTTTTTCCTAGATATTCCATCTGTGTTTTTTCAGTTATTGTGTATGTGTCAGAGCATGCAATCATGCATGAGCACACCTCGTACTGTGTGACACTCTGGCCTTTACTGATAAGAGAGAATGCCTTCACCTCAATCTACTGATCAGAGTGCAGGATAGAGGAGACATGGGAGACAGAGGGACATACAATAAATATCAGGGATGGAGGAGAGGAGACAGGGTTAGAGTTATAGCTTTTCAGATGTTGCACATTACAACCTTTGGGAAAATAACAATGTGTCTGTATTCTTCAATGAAAACATTTTAAAATTTCTATTTCTCTTTGAAATACCATAATAATTCTATTACTAATTGACATAAAATAAAAAATCCATTCCTTTCCATCTCCTACATAGTGCTGTAGACGTGGGAGTGTAGACAACAAATGACAATGATGCCATGAAGAGGGAAAGCAAATGTAAATGAATAAAAAAACTATATGAAAAAAACTAAACAAAAACAAAATGAAATGTTCATTCTCTCTCTCTCTCTCTCTCTCTCTCCGCACCCCTGCAGTTATCCATTTAGCCTATTATTCATAATTTATGTGCAACCTAAGCACCAGAGGTGCACACCACCAGAATGTTTGTTTTGTTGATTCAAGAAACAAACTATGTTTCCTAATTAAACAAATCATCACAGTATTCGAGACGTGGTGGAACACAAATGGGAAATCCACCCATCAGCTTTACCTGCTTATCATTTCAGTGTTGTAAAGGTGTTGGAGCTAATCTCAGCTGACGTTGGATGAGAGGCAAGTTACACACTGGACAGACTGTCAGTATCACAAGGTCGACACATAGAGACAAACATTTATGCTCACATTCTCAGCTACATGGAATTTAGAGTCACCAGTTTACCTTGGCTGCATTACTCTGTACATGTAGGAGGAAACAGTAGTAAGTATGCCACATATCTAGTTAGTAGGAGGTGGTAAAAGAACAAATTCTTTTTATCAGTGAGGCCCTGGTAATTTACTATGGACAATTTTGACAGTAGGAAATCAAATGTAAGAAGCAGCAATAGTTTCAGGGAAAAAAAAAACATGCACACACATGCTGGAGGAAACCCACGCAGGCACAGGGAGAACATTCAAACCACTGGCCGACTCTGGACCACCATGCCGCCCACAAATAAACAACAAAGCTTACACTTTACTTCCTAATTTCCTTCCTCTGTTCAGAAAGGGCTAAACAAAGGAGCAAAGTACTGGACTATGGGTCTTGTTTTTTTTTTTTGTTTTTTTTTTTTTTGACATTTATTCAAACGTAGATACGAGAAATAATAAGGAGAGAGGAGAGAGAAGAAAGCAAAAAGCCTGAGCCATGCTCAGACTGCTCGAAGTAAAGACCAAAGTTTGAAAAGGGGTCATTTTATATCATTGTAGAATTTACACAACAGAACAAACACTGAAAAAAAGCAGCAGGGGTGTTGATGTCCAAAAATTGCAGAAGAGAAAAGGTAAGAGTGTGTGAATAAATGAGGCAGACTGACAATGCCTCATTTATTATACAGTCCTGAGGGTGACTATAGCTCTCCACATACAGTAGTATAGTATAATAGTATAGAAGTAGTATATTGTAATTATGCAACTCTAGTGGCAACTGTCCTGTCCTGAAGGATCAATTCAAAATGGGCTGTAGGTTAAGGGAAACAATAACTGAGAGAACAGAATGTTTTCAGCGGCAACTTAATTACAAGCTGAACATGACGTGATTCAACTTAATACAGCCTCAAAGAAATGTTTGTGCCAAAGATGTTCAGTATAGAAATATTGTATATACAGCAGCATAAGGTATCAGATGCTGACTAAATATACACTCACTGGCCACTTTATTGAGTACACCTGTAAAATTCAATGCAATTCACACAGCAGCTTTTAAGTTAGAACTAATAGTTCTACTATATTTTTATTATTGAAGTTACAGTGGGTGTGTGATAAATAGGTTTGTTTTAGGCCCACAAAGACACTGACACTAGAAAAGAAAGATTTAATAAATGAACAGGAGAATGTCTGCAGAAGGTCAGGAGCTGGGCAGTTAGGTGGTGCTTCTATGAACAGCAGATGGTGAGGAGGATCTACAAACAATAAGCTTAACAAACATGAAACTGAAGGCAGGTGTCAAAATAAAAGCACAAGACAAGAAATGGAAACCAGAACCCTAACAAGGTGATGGAATCATACTGGAGCACATTATATTAAGAGGTGTTTCTAATGTTTTGGCCCCTTCATTAATTTTAAATAGGGTGCCCAAAGCATTATGACCTCCTCTTAATATAATGTACTCCAGTATGATTTCACCACCAATCATTTTGACCTCATTAATTTAATCCATGAAACTGGAGTAATCTTAAATTAGATCCGACCTGGTGTATGACATTTAACAGGCAACAGTTATGATCAGCATTGGTTAGAAATAGAAGTCTGCTATTTCGATGACTTTACAAACCTTGCTTGTACAAGTGTCAAATAATAATAAAGTGTGCAAATAATTTCTCACATTCAAACTCACTGTAAGTTTGAGTCACAGGCTGAACTGTAAAAGTTGAAAGAGACACTGTTTTCAGCAGCAGAGTTACAACAAGAATCATCAGAATGTCACTATTAACACAGGGTGAACAACATCACTGAAAATGTAATAAAATGTAGTAGACGTGATGTGATGAATTTAAACATACTCTTATTCATAGTTCAAACCAAGAGACAAGGCTTCTGTGTTCATAGGGTTCATACACTGGTTCCTGTGTTTAATATATCCTTTATCCTTTAAAGTACATAGTACTGTGGTGGAAATCAGCTTTTACAAATGCAGTAGTAAGGCTCTAACTAAGGTGTCTAGAGTCTGTCTACCTGTATAATACCCTGTGATTTCCACCAGCACATTATTACAACCAACCATAAAATATTGTAATTATGCCCCTATAGTGTCAATACCAGTAAAGGAGAAAGTCAGGTGACCTTGCATATAGAACACCTTCAAGTTGGAAAGAGGTTAGATTGATGAGTCACAAAACCCAGGATTTTCCTCCAGGATAAGTGCCATTAGGGTACTTCTGTTGTGCTTTTTGTAATAGATGCTATAGGTCATGTAAGAGGGTAGGACAAATAACCTGTATCGGTATCAGTTGGAGGACTTGTTGGATGTCCAACACCATTTGACAACCAATGGTGGGTCAAATATTAACTGCTGAACAGGAGGCTGAATTCAGAGTTATCAGAAAAACCTGCATTAAGTTGAAGTTCTTCTCTATTACTCAGCTGTGAAATGTTAACTAGCTAGCCAACTTTAGATTGTTAATATTATTATTAACTTGCATTTCTAGCATTGCTGTTTAGATGACTGGCATTAGTTGAACAGAAAACGGTAATCAGGCACATGGTGGGGCCTTAAAATATGAACTTGTTTAAAGGTACAACTTAATAACCAGACAATATTCCTGTTTGCATTCGAAGGATCAGTTACTGACATTTCTTGAGACTCAGGCTACATTTTCTATGTGAGCTTTTTATTTTCAGCAGACTCCCACTGCCTTATCCAGCCACAGGTGGTTTGAAAGCTCACAACTTTGTTGAGGGTTCAGAGCCCTCGCTCCGTGCTCCTTTAACACCACCAGGTAGCATACAGTAGTTCTAATTTCCCAGGAAAACACTAGATTTTTCCTCCAGTTTAACATGGTCCTATTTTTCTTTCTCTAAATTTCCATGACTTGTCAAAAACCTTCCAGGTCTTTCCAGGACACATTGTTGCTATGGTGATACACAATCACACTTTTGGACAGATGCACTCAAAATGACATCTGCTTCCTATAGTTTCTTTCTACTTTCTTTTACTTACTCAGTTTATCACTCTACACACACACACACACACACACACACAGTCTCTACAGTGTTCACTCTATTAAGGATGATCTGTTAACAGGTAAATCAGCTCATGCTGACTTACCAAGCAATGGGATGTCTAAAAGCATTTAGTGGAACAAGAGGGAAACACCATT
>OMLM01007788.1:74715-97197 GCA_900302695.1 Helostoma temminkii | reverse complement strand
AAAGGCATGTCTGAAATGTCTCTGGTGAAATATATTGTACTTTCAGCACCATAAAGTATATTGTTAATACTGTTTTATAAAATAAGTTCAGAAAAAGGCCAATAATTTAATCTGTGTTTTGGAATCTGTAATTTTGAATCTTTGGAGTGTGGAAGAACCCAGATGATGTCCACTTAAAAATGGGAAGACTACACAGACTCCACACAGAGGGAAGGCCCTAGCCAGAGTGGAGGACAATACCTTATTTCTGATGGGTTTCACTGTTCATCACTGAGCCACCACACTACACTGTCAGAAAGTGAGCTTCGATCAGTCCTCACCTTTTGCTTTTTCACTGTTCCCTTGAGCTTCCTACCAGAAGTTCCAGAACCTAGTGAACAAAGTGTAAAAAGGTGGGTTTGGTGACATAACCCAAAATGAACAAGCCATACTATGCCTGCACAAAGCAACATAATACATTAAACTGGGTTCTGGTACATCCTAATTATATATACACTTTACAACTAAGTGAACCCAAACTTTGAGGTCTGAGCAACTATACAGTATAGTACTACTACACAGTACTAACACTAAAGTACCAAAGTTTCGAGTCTCAGTATCTTCTATAAATTATTCATTGGAGCAGCATATCTGAAAGCACAGCTTCCAGCCTCTGTATTTACTTTTTGCAGCTGTATTTGAAATTTGACAGGTTTCAATGTAAGAAACATGGTTAAAACTTTTTTTCACCTCTTGCTATACGAAGCAAATATTTAGCTCTTAATAAAAAGATGTCCTGCCCACATTTTAATAGCACATACAAAGGTGTGTTGGATGTGAAATGCATCAGCAGTTATAAACATTATTTCTCACATCCACAAATCAAAACAACATAAACACAGTACAGTAAACTGAATATATGTTCAGACAAATGCCACAATATGGAGTGGCTCACTACAGTTGGACTGTTGCCACTGAGAATTTGTGTAGCTGTAAGAGATAGATTAATATTCAGTTAATGAACAGTTTAATCAGGCATGTATGATGCATGTGCTTGATTGCAGTTCTAAATTAATGTGCCAGTATTAAATTGTAGACAAACACAGGCTCTCTCAGAGTTGGTGGCTAAACCGGAGGCCCTCCCTGCCGCCCCATTGAACCCAATGGGACCTGTCAGTTCAAGGACTGGGCATACCTGGTGTGAGGCTCAAACTAGATGTATTTCAATACACTGTGACTGATTCGATACGGTAAAGATACATACATGCAGCAAATACTGATGCAATAGGCTGTGCAATGCAGTTCGACACAACCTGATGTTGATATCTGTGCATTTCAGTTAATGCAATGCAACGTGATTGGATGATGCAAAAGAATGTTATGCTGTTCAGGGAGTTTCATTATTTACTAATCAAATAAAATAAAATCCTTTCATAAACTGTAATTTTTAACAAATTCTGTACAAGTGTCCTCTGTATGGGTCTTCTTCTTACAGCAAAAAGGTCCTGGGCTCGATTCCCGGGGTCGGCCCATGTTTGTGTGGGTTCTCTCCAGGCACTCCGGCTTCCTCCCACAGTCCAAAGACATGCAGTCAGGTTAACTGGGGACTCTAAATTGCCCGTAGGTGTGAGTGAGAGTGTGAATGGTTGTTCGTCTATATGTGGCCCTGCGATAGACTGGCGACCTGTCCAGGTGTACCCCGCCTCTCGCCCCATGACAGCTGGGATAGGCTGCGGGGACAAAGCAGTATAGAAAATGGATGGATGTCTTCTGTATACAGTACAGTACATTTTAACACACCTTTTCTCAAAAACTAAGGATGCTCAGCAAGGATGAATCACAGGAACAATTATGTGCAATATGAAGAATTATGTGCATTTTGCAAATAATATGCAAAAAACTTCCTGCCTCTTTTGTAAAACCATTAGTGTTACCAAACATTTGTTTTGTAGGTCACATGTAGCATGTATGCTCAGTGGTAACCATGTTCATCCTCGCTGCTCATACAATTAACGTAGTAGGTCCAATTTGGGATGAATAAAAATAAAAAAATCAAATGATCAGTCACATTTCTAAATAAATGCATAAAACATATAATAAACAAATAATATCGGGTTTTGCTTATGTTCGTGTACACTAACCCGATGAGTCTAAATACATCCATTCACACACTTGCATCATGCCCACACGTTTGAGTATCAATACAAATCGGTTAATCTTTCCATTTCTTCAGTATCCAACAGTTTGGTCTGGGGTTGGGCAGAAAAATTTAGAAATCATGTTTGCCGCCAGTCAGGTTGAGAAGGTTGGAACACCCAAATGTCTGCTTTGTTTAATGGTGAGGAGGCTGATATTCTTCCTCAGAGCCAAGCACCAGGGATGCGAAATGGCCATACAAAACTAAACTGCACAAACTGTGTCGAGGTTCGGCTTGGTTGTTGTGTTTGCGTCAGGTTTGGTCATCACAGTCTCAGGCTCTGTTTGGGTTTGGACACAAATATGTGGCCTGATCTATATTTTATTTCGAGGTACATTTGTTACCTATGTACATTACTTTATTTACTTTAGTAAAACGATTAAAGTTAATATTTTATTACATTCATAAACAATATTGTGTTTTTTATGTTTTAGTAACCAATGCTAATGAATGTTTTTTAGAGAAACTGAATCTTATCCTGTCTCAGTTGTTATTTCCTACTTCTACCTCATGCATGTACTTACTTATGACTTCACATAACTTATTTTACTTTAACAGGCAAGGCAAACGTATGTTATCTGAGTCCACTGTGTTTATGGCAAACAGCACGGTGAAAAATTAAAGTGCTCAAAGCCTTGAAGAAGAAACATTGATTACACCAGTAAATTATAGAACTTCAGTGAATCGTTAGCTGTATAATATTGTTGTAGCATAGTGTCTCATCTGGCTACTAGATTTTGGTGCCTTTTTATACAATGACAAGTTTCCCATATAAGCTACACATTTTACTCCCCATATAACCTAATTTTCAACCCCTAAGAAAAGCTGATAAGTTAAAAGCCAAGTTCAAATATATCTTATAAAGCTTTTTGTTGCCAGGATTCCAGCTAGTGACGCTTGTGTCTGGTTACTTCCCTTCAGGCCACTGCCGCCCCAATGTAAGGCTATCTAAGACATTAGAAGTTTACATTTGAGTATAAGAATACTTTTGACAGAATACATGCATTAGTGTTTGTTCTTTCCTCCCACTCTCTGCACCAAATAAGCCATCTGCTTTAGGCTTACTGAGAAATCCAGAGGTTACCTGATTTGTGGGGAAGTAGGAAATAAGATGAAAGAATGTGCATGTCCTCGCTTTATGACTGATAGAACTCAACCTATAGAGTTTTGGATTTTTTTTTCAGCTCTGCTTCTAAAGCAACATCTGAATTTGACATCTGAAACTTGAATGCCAAGACTAAAGTCATGTATACTGCATACTTCCTCATTATGAGCTGGGAGGTTATAGTTCTTTTTCTTCTCTTCTTTTTACTGCAGACCTGAAAATCTGTCAGGTTCAAATCAGCCAGTCACTTACA
Organism: Helostoma temminkii; assembly: GCA_900302695.1. Taxonomy (NCBI): domain Eukaryota; kingdom Metazoa; phylum Chordata; class Actinopteri; order Anabantiformes; family Helostomatidae; genus Helostoma; species Helostoma temminkii. Next base: position 93,663 of record OMLM01007788.1, on the reverse strand, counting down.
GAGAGGTGGATTCATAATTATACTTCAGACAACCTGTTAATGGCACTGAGTAATTTTTCATTTTAAACTTCTTGGTGTTAAATGTGACACATGTACGACTTGGTTTGCACTTGGAAATATGAGGGTACGGTTCATTAAAATTTCTGTATACCACCTGTATTATTGTCACACCATCAGGGTGACAATAAAAACACGGGACACTGATCAGAATGCAGATATTAAAATCCAGAGATTGAAATCTTGTATTTTCATAATTTACTCAAACCAGTGGCACATTATTGGCAATTCAGCAACATACAGAGAAACCAAGGACAATGACAACGACTAAACATCATAGTAAATAGGATTCACTTTAACGCTGAATACTAATGAAATGAAATGCCTGTCTTTGTGATGGCTTGTCAGTTTATTGGGAGCATGGCACTCTGCTGTGCAGACATTATGAACCTACCAGTGCTTATGTAAACCTACTCAATGTATTGTTTGTCTTCACCACAGTTTCCAGCATTGCTTCCCTTGAAATGCAAATTAATTGACAGGAAGTTTCTATATTTATTTCTGACATATTTCTTAACTACAAAAATGCAATAATTAGAGTACATCATGAGAGATGTAGGATCACTTTGGAGCTGTCATTGTGTTCTTAAAAATAGAACTGGCCTGCTCAAGTTCATACAACAGCTTGATGACTCTAATTGCTGGGAGCTGAAAAGAACTTGGGGACCTAAAAATAAGTCTAAAGGCCAGAAATTTGGAAAAATCTGATATGAATGCAAGGTTTTCTTCATTAAGTTCATTCTTCATTCAGTATTTTTACAATTCAAAGAATGGAAGATATTCAGTGTTGAACAGTCAATGGAATGATAGACTTTAAGTTAAGTGGATTCACAATTCAAAATGAAACTTGATATTTGGTCAGAAGCACCAATATGATGTTGCGATCCTGGCATCTGGTTATTTTATGATAAAGATGAGCAGAGTTGGTGTAGTAGCTGACCCTCCACCAGCAGTGCAGTATTTAACATCAGCAGGATTTAAGTATTAGCTGGGCTTTATGGCTTTATAGCCCTACAGATACAGTGGTCTATTCCCGGCCTCTTTTGTCATGTCACACACACGTGCACACACATGCAGTGTGTACACTGTTGACCAAAATGATGTCAACTCCACAGTTTCAAACTGGGGCAGGATTAGGCCATCTGCTTCTAAACTGTCAGCATATCTGCTGAGAAAAAACAAATATTTTTAAGAACATTTCTCTTCTCCATCTCTAAACCTGACTGACAGTTGCAGGTCAAAGGGTTTTTATGAGCTGCAAGAACATAGATGGGCTGAGGTGTGCTGTTATGGAATATAGCTATGCAGATTGATCTGTCTTCATTAGATGTTAGAAACATCTGGATGTCTCTGTGGATCAGCTCTTATACTTTATGATGACATCCAGGGAGTGTGTGGGGGTATGTGGGTATGTGAACATGTGGATCTCAAAGAACAGTGACACAACATTCACCTGCAGTCTCACAAATGTCAGATTTTGTTGGACTAGTTTTACCTGAGGATATTTTAATGAGTATTTCAAGAAGCTACGAGAGGCCTGGATTTTAAAGGGCATAAAAATGTTGGAAATAAGATTATTACAAAGTTATCTTAGCTACCCACCCAACTGAGAAATGTGCAGCTAGTCTGCTGCAGTTAAATGCATTTTATCCACTCAAAGAAAACAACTCAAATGTTTCTGGAAATGTTTTAGTTTGCTATCTTATGGCCAGATTACAACATCAATAGTTGTCTGTCATTATGGGAATCTTGTAAATCAGTAGTAGGCAAATATTGGCCATCCTAAACAAATTATTATCCAGTCATCTATTCATTCATCTCTAAAAATCACAAATTGAAACTTGTTCTACTGTAGTTTGTTGCCAACTATAATCAAGATGGAGTGTTTCTTACAAACATGTTATAAGTGGTGGACAGATCATTTACGAAATAACATTACATGCATGTACAAGTCATGTCAAACAGGCGTGTCTTAATCCATCAGCACTAATCTAGGTAACAGTTGCAATATGCACAGTCTCCCATTTCACTGCCTTCGTCATAAGAAAATATCTCATAGTATAAGTGGTATAAGAGGGTGTGAGGGAAGCCACCCATGTTCAAGTGAAAAACCATCCATCAAAAGAGGTGTAGGTCTTAGACACAATCTGTTTTCAATACATTACTGTATTAGTATCGTTGGGGATAGAAGGGCTTTAAGAGTTTTGACTATTACATCCCAACTACTCATCCACTCACACCTTTGCACTGTCCACCAAACATATTCATGTTAGGTGAGAAATGAAACCACCCTGGAGCTACTTGGATAAGACGCCCTAACAAACAAGAAGTCCATGGCCCAACTTCTAGATATTGAGTAAGTCTTTTTGGTAAATGTTTGTCAAAGAAGACAAATTAAATAGACCGAAATGTTGACTACAAACTTTCAATGGCAGGAGGTGAAATTTTACAGACACTATACTATAGAATACCTTGTTTTGTGAATAAAAAACAAGGGCGATATTATGCAAATTGCAATACCTGTATCAACAATAAGCCATCCAGACCATGTCCCTGGTTTCTCTGAAACCCAGTGACATGCTCAAAGGGCACAAAGGGCACAAAATGAATGACCTAATGAGTATAAAGGCTTACAGCGTGTGTCTAAATACGACAGTGTAACCCCTAAACTCTACAAGTAGGACACTGATGATGCTTTTTATCATTTCAGTTTGAAGGAATGAGGACAGCTTTCATTTTTTTTATTTCTGCTCTGATTTTTGCTCTCTGTGTAAACACTAAAGCACGCACAAACACACAGCTGATTTTTCCTAAATGTCTCTTCAACTCTCATAAGGAAGACAAATGTAAATATTTGTGCACTTCTATATAAAATTCCTTTTACGTTTGCTTTCTGATATTAAATTTTCATAAATCCCTAACTTCAGTCAATATTGGAGCAGGGAAGAGCATTTTCAATACAGTACATAGTAGTTATTTAAAGAGCATTTGTTATCTTATAAGCAAGTACAAACTGTACTTGTAAGTTGCTTAAGATGAATATCAGAGATTCTCAGAGTTATCCACTAGATATAATGTCATGTCAGCTTGATAATAGTTTTAATATTTAAAATTAGATGAATCTAGATTTTTTCAAAATAAGGAATCACAAAGTCACAAGAATTTATCCTTCAGACACAAAAAAATTACTTTAGTCTGGGGGGCTGATGGATTTACCACCTAACACCCCTTGAACATTAAATTGTCAATAAATTATTGTGTTAAAAATGAGACTTCCTTCTTTAAAATCTAAAATCTTAAAAATCTAAAATATACTTCTTTAATCCACTCTGCTGCATCCAACTCCCTCCTCCGCTGTGCTCTTCTTCCCTCTGTACGGTCCTTCAGGTATTAATCAGATTACAGTAAATAAGAAGCTGCAAAACTTACTAATCAAGCAGAAATCATTGAAATTCTCTGATTAGTTAAGATCCTCACTGAAATTCTGACTGGTCAAAGGCTTGTGCTATTCAATTGTTTAAAATTTATGTCAGTAGGTTCTCAAGCATAGTTCCACAGAAGAAACTACAAAAAAGCTACATTCCACAGTTTTATGTCTTAGTCAACTAAATACTATGCTTATTTTGTCTCTAACTGAGTTCACTTGTCATGCAGTAATTCAGCTGAGTTACATTTGTGTAATTCAACCTCTCCATCGGCTTGGCTTTCTTTACTCACCAGTGGTCAAGCAGCTACAGGCTAAGTTGGACTAAATACACAAATGCTCACCAAGTGAAAGTACAGTAAATGTGTATACGAGTCACACACACACACACACACACACACACTATTACATGTAATGCAGGTGAGACGTTCTTGCCTATATCTGCACCAGCCCTGCTGAATGGAATGCATGTCCAACTCCAGCAGCTGAAAACCAGAACAACCATTGTTTAGTGGTGGCTGTCTTATTTTATGGGAAAATATAAACCAGAGAAGGTCAAGATGGCAAAACCTAATATTGCTGAAGGAGGACATTGCCCCAGTAGTATAAAGAAAAACATAAAACTAGTTAGTCTTTTATGTGTTAACTGTTCTGGTTAGAGTAATCATTATTTCCCCCCTAAACTATTTCTATACAACTCTGTGAATGTTCTTGAGTGGCCCAGCCAGAGCCCAGACTTAAACTGACTGATAATAGCTGTGCACCGACATTCTGCATCCAACCTGATGGAGCTTGAGAGGTCCTGCAAAACTGTCCAGAAATAGGTGTGCCAAGCTTGTAGCATCATACTCATTCACATTGTCGTTATAGGGTATTTAGGGTACTTTTAGAATTTTGACTACGCTTGAACACTTTTTTTACTCGCTCACTCTCTCCAGTTATCTTGTTCCTTTTTTGACCATTTTTAAAGACACTGAGAAGAGGCTGACTTCTGACAGACAAACAGACAGGTTGCTTTAATGGCAATCTGAGTCTGCTGTCATGGATATTTGCCAATTAGAAACAAAATTAGTCTGTATAACCTGTAAGACAAAATGCACTGTATGTATCAAAACAGTGGTGTTTTATTATGGCTCACAAAATAAGTTACTTGCTAAGCTTAAGTCACATAAGTTGTAACAGTTTTGAAGTTTGGGCTCAAAAAGTCTGGCAACACTGGATTGGTTTAAAAAGGCAGGTGAGGGAAAGCAGGAAGCAGGAACTTTGCCGTACATGTTGACTCCGGGATTGGCAGGTAAGTATGACTGGTTCAGTAGACACTAGAAAGCAGAATTAGCCAAAGACTGCAAGTAATGTAATCACATTGGCAGGTTAAATATGTAGGTAATTGCAGGATGATAGTTGACAGCTGGGTGAAAAAAGATACTGAAGCAGAGTTAAGGAACAGGAAAAGTGAGTGGCAGGGGATCAGGATGGAGATGGTAATGCTAACAGGTCACAAGATGGCTGTCAGTTACATTATGGCATCCTTCATGTGGTCAGAGTGAAAACTTAGGGGGGGAGCAGTTAAATGAAAAAACACACTGTCCTCCAGAAACACACAATATCTGCAATCCAATGGCCAAAAATCAGAAAGAATTTAAACAGACAGGCCAGAATCAAGTTTGATAACAGAAGATCTGGTCCCATTATCAGGGCTGGAGCAGTTGGCAGACAATCTGGCAATGGATTGTGGCAGACCTGCTTTAAAAGGGACAAACAGGGTGAGCGTAAAACTACACAAAAAGTGGATATGACAAAATAAAAGCCGACAATAGGAAGTCAAGCTGGAAACTGAGCGCATTGGAAACGGTGTTTCCTACAAAATTCAGCTGTATGTGTATGTGGAGGTTTTAGGATACTGAACTAATCACTCTAACCAACTTAGAGGCCCCTAGAAACAATCTATTGGCAATTTGATGCCTGCCATCCTGTAATACAGCAGCTGTGTGATATATTACATTTAAAATAATGTACGTTAACTGTTTTAGTGAATTATGGTGCTGCGTTATATATTTAATAGATCTGTGACAGCATATGTGAAAGCCAATGTTAGAGATTCATTCATTTAGTACCTTTATGATAAGAACTGCAGTTGACCATTTACAAGCCATCCATGCTGTGCATCCACACAGAATAGTAGGATACTGGACAGTGGGGACAAGGAAGCAACTTTGCAACTTTTCCCCTATTGCAGGAATAAAAATATTCTCTTACTGATGCAATGCGGATGTCAGGGTACCGTATGCATACTGCATTGAAAAACATATACTTTGAAGCAATACATTTGTATGTGTTTAAGAAACTACAGGATTGTTGAACTACTGTATCTAAAATGCCTTTGGTAGTAACACCCATACACCAGCTAGTGAACTGTGTTCATTTTTCCAGATTTTCAGTGCAAGTGACTCTTCTCCAGCAGACCCAGCTAAAACCAGCTTGGAGAAATGTTGGTTCAGTATAATATTAGATAGTACTTGCTTCTGGGTGTGAAAATATTGAAATGATCCTACTCCCAAAACCTGCTTGCCAACCTCTTAATTTCAGTTAAACATGGCAGCAACTTTCTAGGATGAACAGTATGTAAATAAAAGAAGCACCCTCTTTGTGTACTTTACTGCTATGTCTGCTTATTTATAATTTAATATTAATTTAATTGATTAATCAGAAAACCAATCAATCATCAAGGGGTGTGCCATGATTAGAATTCCAACTAAAGATAAAGTCAAATGTCAAAGCAATTAGTCAAATGATTAATCAGGTCAAAATAAAAATACCAAACATTTGCATGCATACAGGTTTTGTAACAATCGTTTGCTTGTGTTTCCTTGTAAACCAAATACTTTACTGACTGACTGAAAGACCAACATCTTTATTAACCAGGTGATTTCTCTGATTAGTTGTCTTACTTATGCTCACTTATAAGTGAGTCGGACTTGCATCAAAAATGTAAGGACTTGAAACTTGTTTGACAATGGTAAAAGACTGTCATGACTTATTTGAGACTTGAACGCCACGGCTTGAGGCTTGCTTGGAACTTACACCTCTGCTAATTAGAACCACTTGGGATAGTGGTCTGGCTGTTTGTATTTTCACTTTTTAAAGAGGGTTGGTTATGTGTGAATGTATCATTTGTCATCAGGTTATCACACAAGAAACCTCTCACGGTTAGAGTCAACGAGCTCACCTTAGACATTTGAAACAAGATTGTTGGCCAACATTTAAATGGCACATTGACTGATTTCTCAACTTCTAATGTTCTAGTTAGCATAACTTGGTCATTATCTGCAAGTGGGCCAATCACAAATCAATAGCTGGCACACAACGTCACCCTGTGAGACTCCATTACAGAAGACTAGACATGTGAAGCTCAAGTTTGCTAAGCATTTGGATAAGCTTGTAGATTACCGGAACAATGTGGTGCGGTCAGATGTGACAAAAATTGAATCCAAGGGGAATAAATATGGCTTTACCTATGATGTTAAATATATCAATAGTATGTTAGGAGGTGTAAACATCATATTACTGTTTGTGTTCTCAAAATATCAGCAGAATCCAGATTATTCAAGGGAAGATGAATGTATGTAAGATGAAGCATTTATTCTTAAGAAGTATCTGTTGCCATTCACCAGGACATTGAGGATGAAGCAAGCGTGCACCTTCTAACAGAACAACATACTGCAAAGGACACTCTCAACTGGTTCCAGAGAAAGAACAAGAAGGTATTGGAACTGGTGACCTAGTCAATTACCCAACATGGACCTAATAGAACATTTATTAAAGGAACTCAAGAGAATCTTCAAAACACATCTTAATGTGGAAAAGAGGTGGTTTTGACTCAGTTGTTGGAGCAGTTGTCTATGAACCATAGTGTTGGTGTCTCAGAGGAAAGATAATAAACTTTGAGTCCTTGGCACCTTCAAGGCAGCTATTTTACTTTGCATTATAGAGATATTTGCTTGTAAAAGTTTTAGAATGAGGCTGGTCCTTTTAACCAATCATAGAATTTAAATTATTATTATTATTATATTGTAATTTCATAGCAAAGATCACCAGAATTCTCTTTTGCTAGAGCTACAGCAGATTAAGCTGCATATTAATGCAGTTTTCTTGTGCAGTGAGGATTAAAAGTGAAAACAATTGACACACTACACAGTTGTTTACAACCAGTTTCATTACTTGACTCCTTGGTTGTTGTCGTTTTAGACTTTGTTATAGCAATGTTGCCATGTTCCCTTGTACACATACTTAGAAAATGTAAGTAGTTTTGTTTTTAATCAAGTTCCATAGATAAACAATTAAAATCAATAGTGTGACTTGTCTCACATAATTTATTTTGCTTGCCAGCAGTATAATATGGATCTATGGATGACATTACATGGACATAAAGGAACAGTAGCAATCTGACGGTGAAGCTAACCTTTGCTAAAGCTGAAAAATAAGTAAAAGTCTGTAATCATAACTGATTTACAGCATCGCAGCCTGCTCACCCACCCACATATCCTTTGGCAGGAAATCACTAGGAAAAATCACTCACTTTCTTTTCTTACTGCACAATAATAAGTACTGATTGTCAAAAGCTTCCCTTACTGTTCAGCAGTAGGGGGGTTGCTTGTGTTTTTGTGGGCATGCACATGGGTGAGATCAAATAATACAACCAGGTCGATGCAGCTATAGTATTTGATCTCCACGACTTGTGGGCTACACATAACTAGGGATGTTTCATGTGAATACTGCTTCATTATTGCATTATAACTCCATGCTGTCTTTGAACCACACTGCCACATGGTTAATTTATTTTTTTACAGGTAGGAATCTGAGCAAAGAAAGGTCTGAGGACTAATGGAATATTTGGTGGTAAAAAAAAACAAACTATAAAAAATATATTACCATTGCTAAATGCTACAAATCAGGATTTGTTTTAACCAAACAAGGCTTATGGAATATCACACAACAACAAAAAAAGAATCGGCAAATGCAGTGGGGAAAATAACAAGCCAAATCAAACAGAATGAATTACAACACAAACAGCATGCTACAAGAGAGTAGAGGAGGATTTCACAAACAAGGGCAATTAAATATGTAGAGACTAATGTCCTAGAGGGGTTGAGTTTGGGGTATTGACCAGGAGGATGTGAAAGTGAATGATGAACATGTATTCCATAACAAGAGAAAAAGATGGGGAAAGTTCTGGCTTTTGAATAGTCAAAGAGAACTGAAATGAGTGGATGGTCATTCTACAGTACAGTCACAGGATGAAAGGAAAAGAACATCAGCAGAGATTTACTTAAAGAAACCGTCAATAAGAAGTGCATTAGATTAGACACCATTTAAGGTCAGTGTCTGATTACAAGGTTCGCGTCTCAGTGACCAAAGAAATCCTTCTGACTGCCAGCACTACATGGAAAATACAGTTAGAGATCATTAAGTTAACAGATGAACATAATATGAAAATGGTGGGCATGAGTCCATCATCTTCTCCAGAAAGGTATTCCCCAAACATTCAAGGGACCTTTGTGATGTTGGCATTTGGTCCTCACATTTCTTCTTAAATACCACTTACACAACTTTGTGACATGATATGATATGTTTGTTAAATCAATATTGTGGTTTGGCTTAAAGGAGGACAGCACGGTGGTGCAGTGGTCAGCACTGTTGCCTCACAGCAAGAAGGTCCTGGGTTTGATTCCCGAGCGGCCAAGGTCTTTGGGTGTGGTGTTAGCATGTTCTCCCAGTGGGTTCTCTCTGGGCACTCTAGCTTCCTCCCACAGTCTAAAGACCTGCACTTATGTTAATTGGGATGCACCCTGCCTCTTGCCCGTATGAGAGGCTCCAGCATGCCCATGACTAAGCGGTTCAGAAAATGCAGATGTTTATTCACTTGGAAACAAAACCACAATCTTTCTCTAACCTTAACCAAAGTTTCATACTGCCTAAATACCCATCCACATGTGACAGTGACACCTGCACTTTGCTTTCTTTGCTTTCTGTGTGTGTGCTTTGTATGCCCTCCATCCATCCCAACCCTCTGCTTCTGAGTTTGTTTCCACTATTAAATGTAGCTCTTCACTGATTCTAATACTATGTTGCATCAGAGCATAAGCCACCCACTATCCCAAAGGTTGTGGGATAGAATGAGTCCAGTTCAGATTCTACTTGAGTAGTCAACATGTTCTCATCCAACACTGGCAGATATTGACATTTTCCACGCCATAAAATACTGACACTTTGTAGGTCCTCATTCCAATGCTTAAGGCATCCGATCATTACCATGGGAATGATTGTGGCAGTGTTGTCATGATAACAATTATACATGCTTAGTTAGAATTATGGGTTCAGTACTAATTTCATTTCATTTATTCAGTGCACATTCTGACTGTATCTTCAGATGTGTCCAAGAATAAATTTTTATATCAATAATATATAATAAAAATATTTGCTCTCTGGCCTGTCAACACAGGATATCCATTTCAGTAATATTTTTTCAGGTGAGGTTCATTTAAGAATGGTGTTGAATTAAAAACTTTTCATTAATTGCCTGAACATAGCCCTTTTGTTTTATTTAATATTGAAATGTGCACTAGAAAAATGTTATTATGTATTATTAACTTTTCTTCTTGGTAGTAGCAGCAGTGATAGTGCAATAAAAGTAATAAGTTATTTTAATAAATATTAATATTAAAAAAAAAATCCCTATGCATGGTGGGTAAGATGGTGGTGGGGGAAGGGTCTTTGCTGTGTGGAATAAAACATGTTTTCTTCATGCTTGCATGGATTTTATTCTGTACCTTGGTTTCTTTCCACAATAGCCAGTTTAACTGGTGACTGTAAATTGCCTGTAGGTGCAGAGGTCACATTAACCAGTTGAGGTGGGAGTGCAGAGTAGGGAAGCAGAGTAAACTGGGAGAAGTTAAGCAACGAGCTGCAAGTCAGGAGGAAAAGAAGAAGCCCTAAGAGGGTGTTAATGGAAATGGTGATGGAAGACATTACAGGTTGGTGTAACAGAGGAAGACTTTGACACTTTGACATTTGCCTTAATGCATATTGTTATTTAGGTGTGGAGAGTGTATTTATAGCTGCAGGTTGGAAGGCTTGGAATAAGGTTCAGCTGTACCACTGATGCAGAAGGAGTGCATGCTGTGGGATTTTCTCCTGGAGCAGCAAGCGCTTTAAATCCCATATTCAGAGAGTGGCTGCAGAAAGTAAGCACATGGTTGGTGTCTCTCTTGAGCTTTATGCCCTTAGAAATGCATGCATCTATTTTGTATTATATTTTGTGTAACGATGTAGCAGTGATCAGTTGGTAGGACAGTTCCTGGCACTGGGCAGCAGCACTCACATTAGCTGCTCAAGGTAGATAGCCACTTGGGCTGCTGTTGTTTACAATATCCACGGCTGGCCATACTCCCATCCCTCCCCTGCCGTAAGCTGGTCAATCAAACAGAGTGTTTTTTGTTCTTTTTTCTTTTTTTTTGTCTGTTTATTTGTCAGACTTAAATGATATTTAATATAACACAAAGACAGTCTGAGTTAAATGCAGTTTTTAAATGATGAAAAAAAGCTGTCCAAACCTAATGTGAAAAAGTACTAGAATCCTAAGTATTAATACTTCTCATTTCATGATCCCTCACTGGTCAGCCAAACCACAGGTGCAAATCAAGAGTATGTTCTGTTCTAGCCAAACATACAAACTCATGCATCCCACACGAATAGTAAAGTGTATCAAGCAGGTACCAGTGTAGTTGTCTGTCTAAACACCTGCACTTAGGTGAGGACAAACAGAAAGGCTTAGAAAAGCATAGAGCAGGTATTGAGGCTGACCACTGAATGGAAGAGAGAAGTTATTAGGACACTGATTGGGGCTCATACAAGTAAACACAGTGTAAAAACAGACCTGAGTAATATGATTTGAAAATAAAAGTAACAAACAGCATATCTGATATGTAACCACTCACCAAGTAAACAACTAAGAGTAATTTGATGCACATCACCAAAGAATAGGTTACCTGCAATACTGCTGTCCGGGCGTGAAATCTGATCTGAAACCCAAACCACTGCTTAAATATTAATAACATTGGATTGTGTTGTGATTGTGTGTGTGCATCTGTCTAAAGTTACTGATCTATCTGGATTTCATCACTAGTCGATACTTAGGAGACAGAAATTGGTTTTGCTTTCTTTTCATCTGTGTATGGATATACCACGCTAAAGAATGATTCATCCACATGCTGGTCTCCATTTCAGCTTTCACACACTGTATTTCTAACATTGTTTTCCCTTTTATATTGTTGCTAGAGGGAAAAATAATCCTTCCATTTTAATTCATTAGGGCATCTAACAATAGGACTATTTTCAGCCAGCAGCAAGAAATAGCAACAACTCAAACATTTGTTTGAGTTTGAGCACAAACTATATATACAACGTGTGATTAAAGGTTGACATTTACCTCTGCTGTGACATAATTATTATTATAAGTTTATTTTTTCTTTCTAAGAAAATATTTAATAATATTTGTTTAATTAAGAAATAAGAAAATATGGCATTTTTATTTTGAGAAAAAAAAACTATAGCTTCAAAGCTTATCATTGTTGATGTATTTGTTTTTGGCTTGAACAGAAACAATGATTTCCTTAGTCTAGAATTATCTTCTATGTGGTATCTTTAATGAAAAGTTTAGAGCATGACTGTATGTGCTGCATATGAGTAACAGCCATCCCTGTTGGCCCTAATCGCCATCACATCAGTAGACATGCTGGACGGCTCAATCCTTGGGCAAAAGGACCTTTCAATTCATGTAAATTTCAGTATATATATTAAACCACACTGCTGCTCATTGATCGTCACCTCTCCTCTCAGCCTATCTTCTGCTCTCCTACCCATAGCCTTTATGGCAAGTCTGATCAACTTTATGCCTTTGTAGCTGCTGCAGCTCTGTGCATTTCCCTTGTTCTTAAAAACAGGAACCAGTAAACTTCTTCCCCACTTGTCAGGCATCCTCCACCTTACCAAAATGTTGTTAACATTCTGGTTAACCCTGCCATCTCTCCTAATCATTTCCATGCCTCCACTGCTGTGTCATCTGGGCCAAATGCCTATTTGTTCTCCAACATTAACTTAAAAGTGCTTTGGGAACCTTAACCCAACCATAAAAATGCTGAACTCACAAAAACTGAATGTTTGTGTGAATTTTTTTTTTCTGTTAAAAAAAATACTTTACATTGTCTGGAAACGTAACATATTTGCAATTTGTCATTTTAAAAATTGATATTTTAAAAAAAAATTTATGTTTGTTGCAATACAGTTGCAACAACATTTTACAAAAATAAATTTGAGATAGATACTAGTATCTTAGCGAACTTAGGTTAATCCGTGATCATTTGGATCATCAGAGGGATGCTATGTGCTACATTACTAATCTTCACTAACTCAAGTGCTTGTTGAGCTGAATTTATCTCAAAGTGAAAAACAATTAAAAACAACACACAAAGACGCACAGAGTTCCTTTATGTGTTACAAGTTGATAGGGTTATTATATTTAGACCTATTATATCACTGCACTGCAGAAATGTCTGCACTTATATACACTGAAGAAGAAAACTAAATTGGGTCTTTGTAGCAGAATGGTTGTTTCTGTTTTGAAATTCTCTAAACCTAGCAGAACACTCTTCGAGCTAAATGTAAACTCTGACTCTGACCTCTGACTCTGCCAACTTTACTATTCTCCTACAGTACTTGTGTTTATAGTTGATCAGGGAGGTGTGAAAGGTGGAACTAAAGCTGGTTGCAATTCATTGATTTATAATCTTTTGCTTGTAATAACTATTATTTATCTAATAAATAATTTACTGAGTCAGTAACTCAAAATTTTCTCCCTCACTTGAACCTAAAATATTCCTCCAGGAAGCTCGCTTCCTGTCACCAGTTTTGGAAGCAAAACGATTTTCATTTTGATTTAGTTTTTCTCTCCAAGCTGAGGGCTGCTGTTTAAGCTGATCATTTTCTTGTCTAAATTCTCAGATTTTCTCTCTGTTCCCTTGCTCTACATCTGCTATTTCAGAATTCATGCTTCTTCATGATCTGATTCACATGTGCAAGGCCATTTCGTTTACCTTCCTTTCTTTTTCTTTAGACCTTGAATTCATCATGCCTCCCTTTCTACACATTCTGCAGCTTGAGTGAAGTTTATATAGACTTCAAACACACTGTAATTGGAAAATGACAGAAACCGCTTGTTGTTTACCTACCAAACTAAACCTACAAGCTGCCAAAACTGTTATTAACTGTTATTAACAGTTTTGCCATCACATGAGCTTATGTAATTACTGATTACTATATTTATTCCTGCGATCTTTATTGAATGATGCAGCCTATGCAAAGAACTGCTTTAACACATCCACAGCAGGAAACATAACATAAATGTAGTGAAAACAGCTTGTAGAAAAACCACCCATGTAAAATAAATATATGGGATGAGAAAGGTAGAAAACCCATGTAAAGTGCATGTACCTTACCTTTTATATTTCTGTCAAAGTATCTTGTAGAACAACATCCAGTTTGCAGTTTAGTTGCTTGGAAGCAGAATTTTTTGAGACAGTGTTGAGTTATTGGCAGTTACTGAAACAGTACATTTGTTGGGGACTATTTCCAGTGGCATTTTAGATTGACTGAATCAAAATAAACTAGTGTGTGTTCATGGTAATGAGGGAACATGTCACCCGGTGCATCAGTGTGGCTCACTGATGTGTTTTTCATGACTTTTTGGACAGTAGAGCTCAGTATCAGGCTTTGGACACACATTCTTCTTGTTAGTTATATACATGTATTGTTGAAGTTTCTTTTTATAGGATTCTTTAACCGTAAGAAAAGATTATCACCAGGCTTGTCTAGCCCCTTGTCACGTACAGTATATTATGTATAGATAATTTTTATCTGTGACACCAGCCTGCAGCACAGCAAGGCATAAAAATATAGTCATGTATAAATCAGCTCAAGTATTTGTGAAAATGTACAATTCTATCCAAGCAGCTTTGACAGTTCACAGAATGATGAAACTAACCACACAGCCACGTCAACCTTATACTTAGGTTTTCAGATAAGAGTGGTGATAGTCCAAACCGAATTCCCACTGGCTGTTTGATGAAACTGTCTATTTGAGAAGCCGAGCCCTGAGGTCAGAGACAAGGCAACAGACAGATGGCTAAACTACAGAAAGCCTTAAAACAGCACACACGCACATCCAGCATCCCCTGCAGGCTAACTAAGTGGTCTCTCTTCCTCTCTGGGGGCTCTCTATCCCTGCTGTTTTACCCCTCTGGCATGTACCCACCCACCCACACACACACTCACACACACACACTCCAAATGCTTATCAGATTTAAGATCAGCCATTTCCAAAGTCAACAGATGTGAACCAATTCAGGATAGATTGCAGACACACTCCTGCTCTTTCACATGAGTAATGCAATAAGAGCGGCAGGGCTGCACACAGGGGGATAAATAGGCACATTACTGCTTTCAGAGTAATCTGCACACACACACATTTCCATTAACCACAATTGTTTTTTCCACCCCACTTATGACATAACTGTCAATTTCATCTCAAAATAATTTGCTTTTCATGGTTTGAAAGCGACATTTTAGTCTCTGAAAGTGATTGATGGAATAAAATTCAAACACTATTGAGGCCTGGAAGCAACACAGTATGAAAGAGGTCAATAGGGAACAATTTTTAGCTAAAATTAAAACCACAGATTGAAAATGGTGTATACTTTACAGTGATTTTCTAATTTATGTCTTTAAAAGATCCATTCATCCAAAAAGCAAAAATGTCATTCTATCAGTGCAGGGAGTATCACGTTGGTCTGCAGAGACTGGGAGGTATCTCTCTCTGATCCTTGTGTTATGAGGAAAGTGAATGAAGTTTTCTTTGTGGTGCACAGAACAATGACAAATGTCATTTAATTTCTGTTTTGAGTCGTGCAACATCACTTTTTCCCAGAACCAATGTGGAATGCCTGGTTATTCTACATAATGCACAGATCTGACTCTTAACAGTTTTCACCACATATTTTACCTTTGGGGGAAAACCGAAAATAACTATTGACAGCAAGAGCGGAGGATAGAATTTTCTTTTGGTTGAACCAACCCTTTACCAGGTAGTATAAAAAACTGAAAGCACAACATAATTTCATCTCTTTTTTGTGTCTTTTTGTTTACTGATATGTTCAGTACATTTGCGTCCGTAACACCTCTTGCATGCTGATTTGCAAAGGGGAGCATGATTGACATTGCACTGATGAAAAGATAAGGCTCATGTCAATGCAACTTGAGATGACCTACAAAAAAACATAAAACACCACATTGGCAAAAGAAAAGAGAAAAATCTGCAAGTTAATACACCAGTAAACAGCTTTTCCTTACACTGCAGTGCTCTAGCACTTTCACTATAAAATGTTACAGAAGCATTCAAGCTGACTGTGAATGTACCCAACTAACAAGAACTGTGTGTGAATCTTAAGAAAATCTTTCAAACACACTGATGTACTGGACAACATGTACCTTAATAAACGGGAACACAAACACTGTATTTTATTTTGAACTATAGTTTAATTTGCAACCATCCACAAATGTCTGACAACAAATATGAATTATTCCACCACTGAAAATAGAATAAGTATAATAATAAGTATAATAATGATAACTCATTTTGCTTTGAATACTGAGGTCTAGTTTTATGCAGACATACCAAAAAGATAAATAAATAAAGGTGATGTCAAATTTCATCCACTGGCGTATAAGAGGAAAACACTGCAACCAGTGAATTAGCAACACACACACCTGTAAAGCTGAACTTTCTTATTAACTAAGTATTGAAGGCTTCTCTCATCTTAGTCTTTCGTGATGCTTCATTCTTCAATTCCACAGCGTCACCACTCTAACAGATTCCATCCCTGCCGTACTTGACTCCAGGGTCAATGTCTAATTAAGAAACTGTTTAAAACGAATCACAGACTGATGCATTGATCACATCAGCATTAACATAAATGGGCCTGAAAGTGCCTGCTAATGGATTTGATCCATATGGTGCTAAACCCCTGAGGCCCCTCAGAGGACAGGGGTGACATGTGTTGAGTGGGGGTTGGTGAGGATCTCCATGAATATGTGTCAGGTGGGGGTTGCTGAGAACCTCCACTGATCACTTTTAGTGTATTAGAATGTTAACATTTGCCAGCTGGATGTAAAGACAGGTATGGTGGAGTTATTAAGGAAAATACCGGACAAACCATCATCTTTAGATGATGGCACAAGATGAAAACTGTATCTGTGTATATTTCATATGAATCCATCCAATAACAATTGAGCTATTTCAGTCTAAACCAAGGTGGAGTGCCGACTGACTACCATACAGTCGCCTTGACACATAAGCAAGAAGCCTTTGAGTGGAAATGAAACACAGTGTATTAGTTATACATTCTTTGTTTCAGTTTCAGACTTAGTTTCCTGATTGTGGTGGGTTTGAAATTAAACACAATATTCACAAGCCTAACAATTTGATATAATCTGCAAAATTAAACAGTCAAAGGAAGAAAATGAAACTTCCAATGTGAGGACCCAGGTTATCCTGACATTATATTTGATATGTTTATGCTGTTTATGTACAGAATCCATGGGAAAGTCAAGGCTTACAGTCTAACTCGGCTGCTAGTTTGGAGAGCAGACATTCGGTCTCAACTAGTGGCTTTTCAGCACCAGCGGACGTTTCTGTTCAGTTAAGTCAGTTTGAAGGTTGTTGCAGATTTCAGCCAGATATCAGTAACATAGATTCACTGTTATCTGAGAAGACTTTTTAATTACGGCAGGCTGCATATCAAATGATTGACAGTTCCCTGTGTCCCTAATACATCAACAAGAACTGTTGCCTCTGAATGAACTATTTATTTCCCTCAGTGCTTCAAATTTTTCAAACCTCTCCAATTTTTTCAAAACTAAGCACCAAAATCATTCTCAATAAACTGACAGCTGTGTGCTGTAAACTGGGTTCAGGAATGAGTCATGTCAACTAAATGATTCCCATAGTTTTCTGATTGATCCCAAACATATCAGCTGGGCAAGTGACTTATAAGGATATTTTCCAGACTCAAAGTTTGTAATGAAAGCTGAGCTGGTGAGACCTTGGTCTGGCATTATGAGACCCTAAAGAGTCTAAAGAAGGGCCCAGGAGATGATAAAATAAATGAAACCCTCTGACCTGGAGGGTAACAATGTCACTTTTTATTATATATAAAAAACCAAGGTTAGTTTATGACATTAACCAGTTCACAGAAAACTGTCTAAACCTATTTTACATATTTTACTGAGTTTGACTAATGTTTTTTTTCTTACTTCTTATTAAAGTACACTACTGGTTTACCCCATGGAAACATGGGAAATTGTCTTTCTGCTGTTTCCTTTTTGGGCTCTGATCTAGGTTAATTCTGTAGATCAATTTACTTCTGAATCTGTTATTCATCTACAATATTAGACCATAATAGACCATAAAAATAGAACTAATACTAAGAAGTTGTCCATACATGCCAGCATGTAATAAAACATGGCGGGACGGGAAGTGCACTGCAGGTGTGTGTGCATACACGTCTGCATGCATCTCAAGCGTATTTCTGTGTGTATGCACGTTGTCAATGACGGTTATGTCAAATGTGT
Source organism: Helostoma temminkii (assembly GCA_900302695.1). Lineage (NCBI taxonomy): Eukaryota > Metazoa > Chordata > Actinopteri > Anabantiformes > Helostomatidae > Helostoma > Helostoma temminkii. The sequence goes on along the minus strand of OMLM01007788.1, from coordinate 75,443 downwards.
GTTGTGTGCGTGCACATGTCTGCATATATGTATTTGTGCATGTGTGTCTGGACCCACTGATGAGTGCTGACAGTGGTTGTCACATTAAACATGGATGCAGTGCAGCCCGTGTTCATTTGCTGTCGAAAGCTGTTAGCCGACCGCCGCTCGCAATAAAATAGCAGTGAAGATGGAGTCACACCGGGGTACACAAGTAAGACCATTAGTCACTGTGTGTGTGAGGAGGGGTGTGGATGTGTGTGTGTGTGTGTGTGTGTGTGTACACACTGTGAGGGCCACTTTGAGTTTTAGATTGAGGACATAGTGAGGAGGTTGCAACTGGTCCTCACTTTCTCTCATAAGTGCAAAGTGCCTTTAGAGGGTGAAGACTTGATTTTAGGGTTCAAGTTAGATTTAAGGTTAAACTAGGTTAGAGAAAAGGCTTAGGGTTAGGCTTTTAGTTGTGATTGTTTTGGTTAGTCAGGGGTGTATTAGGAAAAGTATTGTGAGTGAGGACTAGTTAGAATTTTATACCGTAGGAGTGAGGACATGTTGACAATTAAGACAGCCCTCACTGTCTTGTACTCCTTCAAAGGGCTTTTTTAGGCTTAACTTAGTTTTAGACTTAATGGGGTGCTACCTCTCCTAGGATGTATTTATATCTGTACCACAAGTATCACATGGTTTTGTCCATGTTCAGCATAGCAGTAAAGCAGTTCTAAGTACTTATCACTCATTAATTTACGAGA
>OMLM01007788.1:56006-74695 GCA_900302695.1 Helostoma temminkii | reverse complement strand
GTACTCATAAGATATTTAATGTGCATCATGTACTAGAAGATCAAGTTAAGTCTAATGACTTTCAAAAGAGTCTGTACGCAGCATTTCAGTGCTGTAGATGGTGCAGCACCACTGCATTATATCCCTGTGTTTAAGTTGTTTTAATGCATTGTATTGTGGACGTCTGGTGAGAAAGTTGTAGATGTTACTGTGTGTGTGTAACATCAAAGTGCTCTAAAGAAGTGACACACCAGTAATGGAAGCGATGTAGAAATGCCTCACCTCCTGCTGGGTTTAATTACTTAATGTGTCATGCAATGTGTTAATGTTGTGTGTGTGTGTGTGTGTGTGTGTGTGTGTGTGTGAGCTTGTTGTATATTTTTCATAGCTGCTATGAAGGTATCTCTCACTCCCAGCTGTGACTTCTATTAATCATACTGCATGTTAATAGACAAGTCAAGTCATGTTATTTGTGTGATGGAATTCTTGGGAGCAGCGCTGTATTCTAAACATCTGACCTTAAACTTGAAGCTCTTCTAGCTTCCAATTAACAGGCTATGTTTTAGTATCATTCCCATTCACCTATAGTGCATCATGGATTGTTGATCGATTTGACTTTGGTCAGAACAGCTGATTAAGCTATTGTCCGGATTTCCATGCCATTTTGTACAACTATTTGTGGTCTGCATAGGCTAAATCCTGATAAATTTATCACTATGATATTTGTTACAAATCTATCAAATTAAATCATTTTCTTTTATAGCCCAGTATCACAAATTTGCCTAAAGGGCTTGACTGTGTCATGAAATATCCTTTTCCTTCAACACTAACACTGGAAAACAAACAAACAAACAAAATGTCAGAATTTAATTGTACTACTAAAATACAGGTACTAAAATGCAGCTGTAAAAGTACATAGATATGATATGCCATAATGGTAACATGCGGCTAAGGTTAGGGGTCAATCATGCTTTTTAAAAAATGGTTCTAACTGAGACATTACTATGAATCAACTCCTACACATGTACACTACTGTGTTGGTCATTTGTTGCTTTATTAATACCAAAAACTATAATGGTCCTGCTATTCAAAGAATAATACACCTCCCATAAGCAAAGTGGCCTTTTTGTGAGATGCAGGAAAATGCAGTGACTCACTGTTTGCTGTTGTGGGAGGAGAAATAATTTGTATGTGTTGTCTGTTGCTTTGCTTGATTATATGTTCTTCAGCCAACAGATAAAGCTTTGGAGATGCACAGCATAAACATTGTAAAATAAAAAAGCTGCCTTGTATTCAGTGAAATACCTTAGTTTTGATTCAGGTATGGCAATAAATGTGTTTTAGTCAGCCAAGGCTGGTGAAAGAATATCCACAGTAATTGGAGTGTTGGATGTCTTAAAGAGACACACACAGTTTAAACTCCCACAATTAGAACATTTAGTGACAAGTGAACTATGTGCAGTTTCCTGGTTTTCTGCATAAACTGGTCATGATCTTCACCAAAGTCACAGATATAATCAAGCTCATAAAACACTGTCATAATCTTACATGTCTTCATCGAACACATCCATTAGGCATACAGAGTCCATCCATCCATTATCCTAATTGCCTGTCCTCTCAAGGGTCATGGTAGTGCTGGAGCCAATCCCAGCATTTTCTGGCTGAGAGGCAGGGTACACCCTGGACAGGTTGCCAGGCTATCACAGGGCTGACATATAGAGACAGAAAACCAGCATATGGAGTAATAATTGAAAAAGTAAGTGAAACGCTAGGCTTTTGGGATCAGCTACAGTCAGGCTGTTCACTCAAAGGAACCAGAATACACGTGTGGTATTCACTTATTTTTTTCATGTCAGTGATCTCTTTCTTTTCTGATTCTTTGAGCTTACTTGGCACCACACATTCACCAAACTACTACATCCAAAAACACAAGGATACCATGCTGCTGCAGCTTTTTGTACTGCCACCTTCTTTCCAAGTAATAAAACAACATTAACTCTTGAATTGGTGTTAACATAAGAGGCTGTGCAGTCGCATATTGTCACCTCCAACAGCTTTGTTGACCAGTCAGATAGAAGGAAATACATAGCTAACCTGTCAGGCAGTTGATGTTTTTACAATTTATTTGAGTTATGTTTTGGAGGACATGACTAACAAATACGTGTTTAGAACCTGACTGCACATTTAATATCTAAAGTATTGCAAAAGTATTTGGACAATGTGACATGATTGTAAATGTAACTACAAATTCTAATGCTTGCATGAAAACCTTTTGCAGTCAATGACTGGTCTAAAGCTCAAGCCCATGGTCATCACCAGATTTTGAGTTTTCTCCCTGGCGATGCTTTCCCAGGCCTTCACTGCAGCCACCTTCAGTTGTTGCTTGTTTGTGGATGTTTCTGCCTTTAGCTTTGTCTTAAGTAACTGAAAGCTGCTCTATTAGGTTGGGTTACGTGAAAAATATTTAAATTCTTCGCCCCCAAAAAGTCTTGTGTTGCTTTTACAATAGGTTTTCAGTTTTGTAGCATTTGGCTGAATGTGAGCAGAGAGTAAAGTCCTATGGTTTGAACATTGTTGTAACCCCTCTGTATTTACATTCTTGGAGTTGTCACTTGATTGTAGTTTTAGAAAATGTTACTCTTACCTTCTCCAGAGTATTCTTGACATCTGTTGACATTGTAAAAGGTTTTTTCTTTACCTAGGAATGGGTTCTGCGATTGTTCATATTAGTTGTCTTTGGTGGTCTTCCAGGCCTTTCAATAGAGCTCACCAGGGCTTTCTTTCTTTTTAGGAATGTACCAATATACCAAATGTAATTGATTTGGTCAAGTCTGAGATCTATAAGCCTAATGATGGCTCCCTCTAACTTGTGTTGAGATCTCCTTGGACTTATTAGTAGCTCCAGTCAAATAGATGCCAAATGTCAACTAAATACCTAACATCTGCTCAACTTTTATCTGCTTCATTTGTCTAGAAGAAAGAGGGAACAGAGCGAACCAGATCAATTAAGTTATTGTCAGTCAGATGTCCAAATATTATTGAGCCCCTGTTTAAAATGGCCTCAATTCCTAGATAGTAAATGCCTTATTAGGTGAAACCTCTTAAAGAATATCACAAAAACTTATTGTCCAAATACTAACTAATGTAACTATATCACACATATGTACATAATATTGTATTAAGTGAAAATGTATGGCTACACAGAAAGTTATATGAACAGAAAATAAAACTATACCATGCAGTCCGTGTGGAAGTCTTTCAGTCTTTATTCTTCTGTTTAACACTCCATGCTTTCTGATTCCGTTTTGTCTTTGTTATCAGCCCTGACATTAATATCTTAACCCATCTTTTCTCATCTCCTTCTCTCTCAGTGGTTTTGTCCTTTTGTCTGTCTTGCCTCTTGTATCTTTTTCAAATGTGCTCTGTATCATCCTCATGTTCACTCTTTTGCAATCTCTTGCTAAAAGCAGCTAGAAACATTGTCACTTGGTTTGCACTGCAGGTCAAACCCACTATTTCTTCATCTTCATCGTCTTTCAGCTGCTCTCTTTATGGATCCCCACAGCGTTATTCATCTACATCTCAATGTTCTCTACATCTTCCTCTGTCACACCAACTTCTCTCATTTCCTCCTTCACCATGTCCATGAATCTCCCTTTTGGCCTTCCTCTTCTCCTTGTGTCAGTCAACTCTGTTCTCAGCATTCCTCTCCCAATATACTCTACATCCTTCCTCTGCACATGCCCATATAAGTCTCACCTATCCCAATTAGTCTCCAAACCATCCTCCCAACAAAAATCTCAGCATCTTCAAATCAGCCACCTCCAGCTCTGCCTCCTGTGTTTTGTCAGTGCCACTGTCTGCAGTCCATACAACATAGCTGGTCTCACCACTATCCTGTAAAAATTTCCTTTCACTTATACAGATACCTTTATATCAGAGATCAAGACCTGACAATCTTCTCCACCCACTCCACCCTGCCTGTACTCTTTTCTTTTTTGTCTGCTCCATAGTTGGTCCCAAATATTTAAATGTATCTACCTTTGCCACTTATATGCCTCACAACAACACCATTCCAGCACCTTTTTCTCAATTATGCACATGAACTCCAACTTGCTCATAGTGACTTTTATTCCCTTTCTCTCCAGGGTAATTTCATTTGTCTTGACCTATCCGTTATGTAATTTCATTTGTGATCCACATACCTGATTTGGCACAGGTTTTATGCTGGATACCCTTCCTGATTTGACACTCATAATACTGGCTTGTGCAGCCTCAGTGGCTGGGTTGTGTCAGTCCTACTGCTGTATGTTGTCAGGAGTTATTCAAGGACCCTGTAAGTAGTCAGACCAGGTGAATGAGGTTTTATTATTAATGAAGGCAGTGGAGATGATGCAGCAGATGGTTGTGGACTGGGAACCGGAGGAACAGAAGAATAATCGGTGGTACTAGAAACGAAGCAGACGAGGGAAGACCAGAACCAGGAATGGAGCAGGTGAGTGAAGACATGAACCAGAGACGAAACAGATGGGTGATGGACTGGAACCAGGAACAGATGGGTGACGGACCGGAATCAGGAACAGATGGGTGAAGCCCAGAACCCAGGGATGGCGGCTGGAGCCCAGAACCAAGAGCAGGCTGACGAGGGCGGAGCTGCAGCAGGCTGACGAGGGCCAGAGCTGAAGGAGGCTGACGAGGGCTTGGAACCGAGGCAGGCTGATGAGGGCTGGGGCCAGGAAAAAAAGAGCAGAATCTGGAGCCAGAGAGTGCAGAGCCGAGGAGGTGCAGAACTGGAGGGAGCAGGCTGGTACCGGAGCTGGCGGGAGTCAAGCAGGAGACTGGAGACAGCACACTCAGAACAACAGAATAGGAACAGAATATAAAGAAGTGAAAACAGGTGAGACAGATCACAGTGATTAATTAAGGCGTGAGCAGAGTGTGGGAGAAAACAGGAATATGACCAAAAAAGGAATAACAAACCCAGAACTCAGGAGAAAGGAACAGGTGTGCCCAAGCAGCGCTGATTGGAAGGTGACTGTGTGTGTGTGTGTGTGTGTGTGTGTGTGTGTGTGTGTATGTGACAGGGAGAATTGTGGGGGTGTGGTGAGCTGACCAGAGTGAAAAGAATCAGGGAAAGTGATAAACCGGGTGAAAACTAAAATAAACAGGGGACAGGGGCAGATATCATGACATATGTATCTTCAATGTATTATATTAAAGTGTAGAATATGTGGTTAAAAATAACCTTATCATCCTGGCCAGCCAATTCCCATTTCCAGGGTTCTCAGATGACATGATGTTTCATATAGATGCTACAAGTATTTTGTTGCATAAGTATGAGATGCACTAGAATGTTATTACACGACAATTATAACCTGAGTGCCAAAATCTGACTAGACTCATGCCACAGTACATTAAGTCAAAAGTCTGAAGCTAAGGGTGATTGGTGGTTAGTGATTTATTCAGGAATTTACCATAGAAGATAGAAGTTTAGGTTGTGCATTAGACATTGTGTGCTGCAACTGTTTAGGTAATTGATAGATGTCATGCCAATGGAGTGCTAGCATGTCCACATAAAAGAATGTGTGAATCATGCTGCACATCTGAGCAGGTCTTTTAAAAAGGAGAAATGACTTAGTATTTCTCTGCAGATCTCTATATTGATCTCTGATGAGGACCATGCTCCGCACGCAGTGAACAATCTTTCTCACAAATCACAACTGAGAATGTGGAAATGATGGTGCTGCCTACATGTGTTACTGACTGCCTTGCATTTTATTTTGTTTCTTTTCTGTGGATTATAAGTTATAAACAATAGAAAGCAATTGAAAAGTGTTAACTGGGGCACAGCTCATTTATACTGGGGCACATGCACATGTTCTAACGACACCTATAGTTTGGACCCCTTAGGGAGGCCAAAACATTAGAGATCAGGTGGTCATAATGTTATGCCTGATTGCTGTATGTAGGTGCTTGGTTTGGCCATTGTGTATGTTTCTAGTATGGTACATCTGAAATAGAGGGGTGCCAAAATTGTCTTGTGCCTCGACTGGCAGAAATTCATGTGCTGGTCCTGTGCCCATGGTGCCAAATGATGTCACTTATAAATGTCATATGTCATTATGAACTGCAGTCAGTCATTTAGCTTCACCAGTACAAATGTCACCTTTAAGTTTGCAAATAGTGATTTCCATCATTGCTCATGTAAAACATTAGTAAAACATTAGTTAGTTTCATTGTCACCTTGGCCTCCTTCAGTGCTGAGCTCATAGCCTACATTTAGTTATTTCCAAGAATCAAAAGTTGTACAGAAAGAGTTGTGTGCTTCTGTCTTGAGAGTCATTTCGAGTGACAACATAGTCAGAGCATGTTAATACGGTCTGCTTCATGCCATGCCCTTCTGACAAAATGTAACATGTTTAATATCATCTGACATCTTTATAAGGCATGTGTTGATCGAGCTAGAGGTACTATACATTATACATGTCTGTTATAGTTACAGTCTTTTGCTCAACAAAGAAACTTCTCATAAGCGAAATGTTCCACGGCTTTAATTTTTTTTAACCTGATACTCTTTTTTCCAAAGCCGCTTAAATTCGCCCCACACCATATGTTGGATGACACCAGGTGAATATCAGTTTATCAATCAAGACGCATCCTGGAGTTTCACCATGACCTGGAAGAGGAGGGATTTCTTCTCAACTTTACAAAAATAAAAGAAGTAGCAGCAAACTGCAACAGGCTTTTAATAAGGAGTAAACACAAAGTAAAAGCTAAAAAACTGTATTTTCTTATAGATGTTTGTCAAAGACTTTTATTGAAATTATCTATGCAAGTGAGTTTGTATCATCACTGGCTAGCAAACTTGGTGGAACAATTACAACTATTTTTCTAATGTGTTCTCATCTATTAAATTCTGATGCCTTGTTTCTGATACCAGTGATTAAGGTAAATACTGTGCACTTATTTAGTGCTTTTCTACCTTATTGGAAATGTGGTTTACAGTGCTGCTTCTTATTCACACACGCACGCTCAATTCAACATGATAGTATTTCTTTGCTAGACCCCCACTACATCATAAATGTACATACTGTGAATTAAATTAAGTGATCCTATAAATTAGCAGTCTCCAAGAACAAACTATCATGGCAAGAAAACTGACCTTCATTTGTGAAATCAGTAGCAGATATGTTATCTGTACTTATTGTCTAATGGATTACAGCCTATTGACTTTGCAGTGCTAGCACATTACACCACATCCCTCTTGAGGCCGGTGGCCAGCTTGTGCGGTGCCTGATAGTCTGTAAACCAGAGGAGTGAAAACATTAGGCAAACATGCTACTGATCCAAGTGAATAATGCCATAAAATTACCATAATATTTCTATGGTATAATTTTGGTAAGATGCCAGATTGTGGTTTAACTCTGTTACATCTTTATAAATTGGTGTAGCTAATCAGTCCTTGACAAAATGGTGGCACATTGAATAGAACTGTTGTCTCACAGCAAGAAGGCAAGGAATCATCTGAAAAGCAGAAAACAGGGGTCTGGCTAGTGCCAACTGTGCGGGTCACACTTCAAAAACTAGTGGTCGTCGGCTTGACGTGTCACAGGTTTAGAGCAGCATAAGAAGTATAGTCATGGATGATCAGTCCTAATGAAAACACTCACTATCAGGGAGTTGGTGGGAGCTGGCCCAAATTTATCCCCAATTCTGTGTATCTCTTACTGCTGGTTGGATGAACTATTACAGTAATAAGAGCCAACAGATGGTTTTACATCACACGCATACATTCACATTCAATTAATGTAATGATAGGTTTAGAAATCCGTCAACACACCTTTCTGGGGCCATATTCATCCTTATGAGGGTTGCCTCTTTGCAAACATCAAGCAAAAAACAAAAAAACAAAACAAGCTAACTGATTGTCAAAATATATCCTTTTATATTACTTATTGCTTATTCCTGATCATTAACAGTAATAGGTTAAGGTAGTTCCTGAGGCAGTAACTAGTTAATTTGTATGTTATTTCTGGGCTACCCTTACAAAACATTTGGTCTTATGTGAAGTGCAATGATTAAGCCTGAATTAACTACTGAACAGATATCGCTTACACATTCCTAAGGTACTTTGTATAAATGATGAGTGAATGAGTGAAAAAATTAAAGAATGTTCTCCCATCAAATGCTGTCATATAGGCTACTCCAAAATGTAAAAATAACAAAAAGGTCTTTTATTTTTGTATTTAATAGTAACCGTAGTTTTAGTTTGTTATCGTACAGATTTTTAAGTACGCGTATAGGTACTATAATCCCTGCCATCAGGGATCCCACCATCTTCCTCCTGGGTTTTTGTTGTAAGATTTCCTATATAGAGTAAACTATTATGTTATATTTATTATTAGAATACTGAATAAAAAAATGCTACTTAAATGCTGATGTATCTTTTATGGATTAACCCTGTCATTGTTAAAATCAGCTCCACCTTTACCCACTGTTTGTGATTCATAATCTGTAGGTAACATCACATTTTTAAAATCATTTTCACTTTTGACAATTTGTCAAACTACTGTGGACCAGACTTCTATATTTATGCAACAACATCAAACTTAACATTGTTTAAAATACTTTTTCCTACTTGTAGTGCAGTGTTTTTTTAGGCAAATACCTGTACTTTTATTTGAGTATTGAGTTTGTGTACTTTATACACCTCAAACTTTTGAACAGCAGTGCGTCTAGGGTGAATTTTCTTCTGAAATACATTCTTTATTCAGCATCCTTCTGAGCATTTACTGCCTCCACAATAAGACAACTGCAGTGTAGGGAGTGTACCAATACCATGAAATGTAGATAGTCCTAATATGTAAATAATTTTCTGCTGTTCCAGAGATATAATGGAGAGATTTCAATAGATTTCAGTATTATTTCTGTACTATTAGTACTGCGAGCCTTGGTAGAATGCTAAAGGTCTGGATGACCAGTTGCAACACTAAGAACACTGCTGCTGAGAGAAGGAGAAATCCTCACATTCTGTGTTTTGTATTCAGTCTAATGAGTTTTCTCAGTCAGGTATCTTCTGTTTACACCAGCCTGATTTGTTGCATCCTATATGTTGCCAAGAGAACTGGCTACCATCCAAAACTTTTTTTATCAGTCTCACTTAAACAGATTTTGTTGGCTGCTAAGTTATTGGATTGTCTTTATGCCCAAAAATTAGGTTGCATCCACTGGCATCTTTTGAATGCACTGGCTTCATTAAAATTTACACTTGGGCATGCTTTGTGAAGTTGCCAACAATCACAAGCCAAATGTCTGCATCACAGCAAATCCATATTTTTCCATCATGAATGAACATCTTGACTGTTAATACTTTAGTTGCATTGACCATGGTCACATTTTTGTGCCCTAAATTGAAGCAGTGCAAATCAAGTTTGAATGCAGATGTTGTAGGCCAAACAAGGTTATTGTGATCACTGCAGGGTCGATATCGATATAACCTTTGGCTACAATCATGACAAAACTATTCCAGGAAAACCAGACTGACACATTGGGGACATTGCCCTCCTTATTCCTAAACATTTTGTCTTGAATATTAACAAGTAAGGATCAATACTGCAGGTACAATCATAGGAATTCATGAGTCTCATCTAGATTAAGGAGCCGGAATCATTAATGTCTTCACTTCATTTTTCATTTTATTTCAGTTGTCAGCTATCTAACACCAATTAAAAATAATAATGTAATGAGAAACGGAGTCTTCTATCCTTTTGGCAAAAGTTGCTTCCAATAATATTACTGCAAGAACAATAATAATCAGCTTTGTTAAGATATAAAAGATCTTCATTACACACTAATGTCCTCACTACACAACCAATGCTATTCAAGGTGAACAAACACAAGGCACAGGTGATGAAATATTAGCTAGAGGGGAGCAAGGAAGGGACCGAATGACAGCGTATGTGACAGTGAGCACGACAAAGGATTGTCAGTGGAAGGCAGGAAGCTTAACATTCCAACCGAGTATCTAACAGATCTTTTTATACTAACTTGCTACTAGCACTAGATCCAGGTGTGGGTGTATGTGGCAAATTAGAGAAGAGAGAGAGAAAGCACGCTAGCTCAGTTTAAGCAGGGGCACAACCTTGCAACAGGCAAAGAAAGTAGCTGTCAAAGATCAAACTAAACGCAAAATAAACTAAGCATCCAAATACAAATGTAAAAAATTGCCAGTATTTCTGGATGCAAGCAACCCTTATGTACTGTATGTCTGACCGTCTTCCCTCAGTAGTGTTAAGCAGATCGAGCATTTAGCTGAAATATACAGCCCTGTCTTTTCCTGGATCATTAGCTGAGACAGGCATTACTATCTGTGGTTTTGCTCAACCTGTTTTATACAGTGGAAGAATTCAGTTCACTGTTGATGTGGTGTGACTGTCATCGAACTGTCTCATTATTTCAATCAGGGGTTGTAGAATAATTGTCTAGAAGGCTGAGCTAAAATGAATTAATAGTGTCCCAACATGTAGGCATTCTATCACTTAAGGTGGGACTGAGCTAGGTGTGGGCCAGATGATATTGTGTCTTCAGCGGAGTAGTTGGAGCAAACTGGAGGGGTTGAGTTTGATTTATAGGCTGAGCTTAATGTGCTCTCAAAGCATTCCGTCATGATAGTGCTGTAGGGTGGTAATGGTGGCTGGCTTGAAATATTTGAGGATGACCACTTAGGCCAAAGGGATGCAAGGTTTGCCAGGTCTTGATGGCACAGGCCAGGATTCTGTCTCATTCTGTCTCATCTTGCTGTTGCGTGAGGTTGGTCCTTGGATAGAGGTTTCTGCACACCATCTACATTGACGTGCTGTCTTTTTAACTGCTGAAGACGCATTAGATGGCAAATGTGTCAAAAATAAGGTTCAGGAGAGGCCGTCTATATTGCAACATAATTTAGAAATGTTAATTGGTGCACTTGGTAATTTATACCTGATGAATGTCTGAGTAAAATGGTAGCCTAAAAAAACAAATTTGTTTTTCACCAAAATATCAGATTTTCCAGTAAAATGTCAATATGTACTGTACAATGTACAATAAAACGTGTGTAATTCTCCTCTACTCTGTGTATTATGCACTGCGTTATTATGTGTGGTTGTGTGAGAGGTGTATATAGAGGTGAAGGCTTATGATGAGTTGTACAAGAAGCTGAACACCAAGGAAGGAGAAGAGCACTTGTATGGACTAGCCAGACAGAGGGACCACCCTGCTAAGGACGTGCTGCAGGTTACAGTGATAAAGGATGCAGAAAGGAATGTGTTGGCAAGTGAGGAGAGTGTGTTGAGAAGGTAGAGGGAGTACTTAAGGAGCTGATGTATGAAGAACATGATAGATAGAGTAGGTCAGATGAGGCAGAGATAGTTATTCAGGATGTGAGGGAGAATAGTATGCATGAAGTGAGAAAAGCTATGAAGAGGATGAAGAATGAACAGGCAGATGGCCCAGACATACCAGTGGAGGCATGAACATGTTTAGGAGAGATGGCAGTGGAGTGGGTAACCAGATTGTTTAACAATATTTTGGAAAGTGAGATTATGTCTGATGAGTGAAGATGAAATGTACTTTTTGTAGAAATGTAGATTTTTAAGAACGCAGCTACAGGTGCAGCAGTTTGTTACAGTTCCCCCCTCTGTATTTTGGTTTCCGTTGTTTTGTCTTGTCACTCGCTTCCGGGGGCATGTCTCAGCTGACCAGAGTGGTTTCAGGTGTGTGTTTTTAGCAGCTGTTTTATGTTAGTCATTATTCGTGTTTGTATTTAAGTTAGTCACTTTGTGTTTTTCGTTGCTAATGTGTCATATGTCAGTCTCGTTTCTCATCCCTTCCTGTCACTCACTCTTTTCCCGACCTCTAGCTTGTTTCATCAGGGTTCGAAGTAAGTGTTTAGGATAGTCAGCTTGTTTGTTTCTGTTTTCTAGTTTGTATTGTTAGCTCCAGCAGTTTGCTGTGATTTTTTTGTTTCCTAGTTAGTTTGTTCCAGCGTTTAGCTGAGGTTTTCTTTATTTTCGCTATTTTAACTGGTAAATTGCGAAAATAAAGAAAACCTCAGCTAAACGTTGGTCAGTCAGTCCCGGCTTATGCTGTGGTTTTCTTTTGTTTGTTTAGACAGTCAGATAGTTCCAGCCTTGAGCTGCGATTTTTGTTTTTGGTTGTTTTGCTAGATTATATTGTTTTGTAGAGTTCCCTTGGTTGTTTTCCCTCCTTTGAGATTTTGTTTCGTTTTTATAGTCTATGTCTGCATTTTGTCTGCTCTGCTAGTTTCTGTTACACTCCATTGTTAATAAACCTTGTTGGGGAATTGCTTTCTGATCTTGCTGTGTTTCTGCATCTGGGTCTTTCATTAGGCACTTTGTAATACAGTTGCAATGAGTAGAGGTGATGCAGATGGATTACTTTAAATACTTAGGGTCAACAGTTCAGAGCAATGGTGAATGTGGTAGAGAAGTGAAGACGAGAGTACATCCAGAGTGGGGTCAGTGGAGAAGAGTGTCAGGAATGATCTGTGATAGAAAGATATTTGCAAAAGTGAAAGGGAAGATTTACAAGATGGCAGCGAGACCATCCATGTTGTATAGACTAAAGACAGTGGCACTGGCAAAAAGAAAGGAGTCAGGGCAGGAGGTGGCAGAGATGAAGATGCAGAACTTTTTACTGGGAGTGACAAGGGTGGACAGGTTTAGAAATTCAAACATTTGAGACCGTGCAAGTAGGGCAGTTTGGACATAGTGAGAGGGGTGAGGCTTAGATGGTTTGGGCATGTGCAGAGGCGGGATGTGGAGTATATTAAGACAAGAATGCTGAGGATGACGCTGTGAGACAAGAGGAGATGAGGAGGTTAATGGATATGGTGAAGGAGGACATGAGAGGTTGGTGTGACAGGAAGATACAGAGCACAGTGGGAGCAGCAGAACAAAGAAGATCGGTTCTTTAAAACTGTTTATAGAAGTCAGAAAATAGTTTGTGAGAAGTTGTGAATGCAGGGATAGATGGAAAACAAGTTTCTTGAAGACCAGTATTGAGAACCACTGGTCTACTGGTTTTCAGATGTAAGGGTAAATGTGGACTCCATTGCATTTGACTGGCAGACTGTGCAGAATATTAAGACTGTTTGATATGTCACAACTGAGTGGTACACTGAGTGACCACTAATTAGTCACAATCTAATTCAGTCCAACACAGCATCTATCTACTTTTAAGTTATAATTACTTAGTTTTTGTTACAGCTGTCAGAAAGGTGATCATTTTATTATGTTGTTATTATTGAGCTTATAGTGGGTGATGGAGTCATACAAACATTAGAACTCTTAATATAATGCACTCTAGCAGTTCTGCCCAGTTTATTGAATAAGGGGAGGAAAACAACGTTTTAATATAATGCACTCTAGTGAGTGCAGGTACAGAAAGAAAATGTAAGTGCGAAGTCTTGGTTTTCTGCATAAATTGGTCACAAAGTATGATGTGATACTTCACCAGAGGCACAAATATTAACAATATGTCATGATAGATGAACAAACATGCCATTACTTCATTGTGAGCTCTCAGAGCCAACAAGTTATTTGCTGTCAATAAAGAGAATAAACTGGTTTTGATTTCCCCCGTAGGTCCATGTAGCTCTGGTGTCTCAAAATGTAAAGTCACCCAAAGTGTCCAGTGGATGAGTCAGTGTAATGATGTTCACAACATCTGGCTCATTTGTAATAAAGCTAAAAATGGTGCAAAACAGTCACAACCACCATGACACCTCACTACACCGTTTTGAAAGCTTAAATGCTTCCATTTAACTGTCAGCTGTTTGTTGTCCTCTCCGTCAAGCTCCGCCTGCAGGTCCTCATTTTTGCATTGATTTTGGGTTCTACACTGGTCAAATTTTTTAAAGTTCCTGTGAATTCTTTTGAGGCTTTTACCAACATGTCAAAACATTTCAGGAGAACATTACTTTTTTTTTCTTTCTTACAGTGGTTATTGTACACATTTTAAATTGAAAGCTAATGTGGAATGTCAACAAAGCAAAAGTTAGAAATGACAGTTTCTTTTTAGAACTACAACCTTATTTGTCACTCCATTGTCTGCCTGTCATAAAATGCTGATGGAATCCCACTAAAGCATGCTGATTGCACGGCTGAGTTGCCTTTTCAGACATTTGTTGTGTTTTTGCCATTATAAAGAAATGTATTTGTGCTGTGTAATGGACTCAATCACCATTTAGATATGGTTTAACATAACCTTGTGCTTTTTATGTAACTCACTTAAACTTTTCTTTATCCCCCATTATTACAGCATGTTTCCAGTATGCCAACTGCTTTGATGCTTTAGTTTTGTATTGTCTACAGCTGATACCTGTTTGTTGTTTCCAGGGATTAGGGTAAGAATGCAAGAGTTCTGCTGAGTGAGAATATAAAAGAACAGCAGGCTGGCATTCTGCATTCAGTGTTCAGTCTTTGTGGAAACCTACTGGAATGGAGACAGACACACCTACTTCCTCCTAAACCAAGCTCCTGCGTTCTTCTTTCATTACCGTACCGTGACCTGAATACCTCAGCGTGCTTCAAGTAAACAAATTCCAAGACTGTTTTTGTAAAATATAGTGAAAAACTGGAAAACTTAATAAAAGTAATAATTGGGTCATTTGGCAACCGGTCAATATCATGACTGGGTGTCCCTACGACGAAGAGCATTTCAGAAGTAAGGATAGGCAACTGGGGATTTCATCATCTAAATTTAAAAGAATCTGGAGAAATCTAACTAATATTCAATGTCTGTGATCTTTAGGACTTCAGGACGGCAATGCATTAAATACAGATATAATTCTGCAGTGGATAACATTGCATGGGCTCAGGAGTGCCACAGTGTATGTGAACATGTGGCATGTGACGTGTTTGTGGCTGCATCCACATAAGAAAGGAAAGAAGAAGAAGAAGAAGAAAAAAACATATGTAAACAAGTTCTAGAGACTCCACTGTTTTCTCCTAAGCTCATTTAAGATGGACTGAGGCGAAGCTGAAAACTGTCCTGTGGTCTAAACAAGTCAAATTTGGATTTTTTTTTTTGATACAAAAAAAGGGCGTTGTGTCTTTTGTGGTACCAGTATACACTTTAAAATCATTTTTGATGGTATCACAGTGCCTTAATGCACAAGGCATGTGTAAGTTGCACATTTGTGAAGGTATCATTATTGCTGATTGACATACAGGTTTTGCAGAAACACATGCTGCCATCCAGATTTTTCAGTTATTCACTTATTTATTTCAGCAACACAATACCAAACTACATTCATCATGTATTACAACAGTGTGGCTCAATAGTAAAGTCTGATATATCTGCATATAGTATCTGCTGTCTGCATTCATTTCAGGCCTGTCACTCAGTGAAAACACAGCATTATAAAGTAATGACAACAAAAGATGCCTTAAACTATTGATCAGCTAAAATCAAATAGCAATGGGAAGTAATAGGTCTCATCAGTTTACAAACATTACGGCATGTCCTGCATCTTTTTGAAACACATTGCTGGCAAATCAACACATATTTTATAAAAGCAATCAAATTTCTCATTTTCAATATTAATACTAGCCAAATTATCAGTTTTGTCAGGATTTCAGTAACAGCTTCAAACAAAAGTATTTGTTGAGTTGGCCCAGTCTAGTTTTTAGATGTTCTCACCAACTTTTGTTCCAAAGCTTTTAAGAAAATTCACGATCATGCCAGAGGATGTACCTAGGATCTTACTTTGAGCTGGGTGAAGCTAATAGGAGGTTGTAGCTCAATTCTATTCACATGCTCACCATTTTCATTTTTTTATGAATTTGTCATAAAAATTAATGGTCACAGCTGCAAAGGCGCATTGGGTCATCTTTTTGGCTGTGGGACACCAATAGGGGTCAGCAATGAGACCCAGGCTAACATGAAATTTTGTATAAGTGTGCCAATTTTCAGCTGTGGGGGTTGTCGCACTTTGGTGTCTAAAAGAGACAAAATGACAAACAAAAAATATGCTTTTCCTGTTTACAGTACATGTGTCTGTACTATTTTCAATTAAATGTAGGTTTTAAATGATTTGCAAGTCATTGCATACAAGGTTATGTACATTTTATACCGTCACAACTTTTCTGGAAATGTACAACAAAGAAGAAAAAACTGTTGAGGAGCTGAAATCTAAATTAAACATCTAAAGATTCTGCTTGAGAAAAAGACTTCAAATGGATGAGTAGATGAAAACCTCAACATGCTCTTTTAATTTTATTATCTCTTTACACCAACATATTTGTCATGGTTTCTAGCCTGGCTTCCTGCTTCTCATATTTTTGAGTATGTCTCTCTATGTGTTCCTTTCTCACTTCAGGTTCTCACCCTGCAAGTTAACTATCATCAATCTCACCTGTGTTCTACCCTTTATAAGCAGGTTGGCAATGCTCTACCCTCCGCCAAATTGTCAAGCTTCAAACCCTGAAGAGACTCTACGGTCTTGCCTTGCTTTGCCTTGCCTCATCCTGTCTTGTCCCTGCCTAAACGACTCAGAACCTGAACTCGGATCTTGCCTTGGACCTGAACCTGTGAAGCTCCTGTGGGTGTTTGTAAGTCTACTAATTTGTTACCTGAATTGTTGCCTGTTTTGGGAACTTAATTGACGGTTAAGGATTGTGGAGGTAAATAATTCCCAGACCTTGGGTGGAGTTTTGGACCTTTGATCTGCTCTCTGTGGAAAGCTCTGTTTGTCTGTACCTGGAAAATCAGCACTAACAGCTTTTTATCTTGACAGACCTGTAATATTTCCATAACTGTAGGGGCACATTTTCTTTAGTTGATTTTCTCAAAATAGTTTGTCAAAAATGTTTTGCAACATGTCAAAGTAGAACATACTGTATCTACAGCCTTTACATCTGACTTGTGTCCTTGTTTGTGATACCATTTCACATAGTAATTGTCATTTTACAGAATTCCTCCCACCTATTTCTACACCTGCGACTTTGCAGTTTAACTTCATGATAATTATTTATGTACCAGAGCAGACATCCAACCTTTACAAATGATGATGCTGTCCTGATAATTAAGAACTGCAGTGTAAGTCGATAAATGAACATTTTCTTAATAGGGCTATTTTGAAAATTTGTGCATCAACCAACATTTCCAACGACTTCCAAGACAGTCAAAACATTCCTTTGTCCCTCTGAGACTGCTTTATCATCAACAAAGGCTTTAATTAGCAAGAAAGGCCAAATGCAAACAGAACAAAAAAGACAGGCACTTTATGGATATGACAACAGCACCATTATTCACATGACAAAGAGGAAGTTAAAGCTGTAGTATGTGTACCTTTTTTCTATGGAAATATGATTAATATCTTACCACAACGCCTCCTGTGACAGACTTAAAGAGCAGAGATAGTCTCTTCTATAGGGTTTTCAGTTGCAAGGTGCTCCATTCTAACCAAACAGAGAGGATCAGTATGCGCATCACATACTGATGTTTCTGTTAGATGCCACAGTTTTTGACCTTAGATGTATGATTATAATAATAACCATAATTCATACTTTATTAATCCCCTTGGGAAATTTCTAGTGGACAGGAAGCCCTTTTGAGGTACCAAGGGTCCAGGGTTTAGTGTCTTGTCCAGCAACACTTCAACATGTAGCCAGGAATCAGGGGAACTGGGAGCTGAACTACCAACCTTCAAGTTTGTAGACTCTGGAGAACAGAGTCATATATTCATACATTGTTATTGTGAGCACATTAGCATGCTTATATTAGCATTTAGTTTAAAGCGAATACTACTAATAATAACAATAATCACAATCATAATCATAATGCTGCAGCACTGCTCTGAATGATCTGTTGTGAATGTGTGGTGAAATACGATATTGCACTCTTATCACTAATATCATGTCTGTGAGGAGGCCAGGTAGGAAGTTGACATTCATTGCTGAAAAAATTTTAAAAGATTAACCTTTAAGGTTATGATGAGGCTATCATCACATGCCACTGTCAAACTGTGATTACTGAGGAAGATGCTAAAGAAAGCCAGTCACCCTTTAGCTTCACACCAATCAGATTATAGCATGGGATCAACGTCATCCTTAGCCGGTTTACAGTAGAAACAACGTAGAGTGCAGTTATAGAGGGTGGTAATTTTTAGTTTTTAATAAAAAGTATTTTACTAAACTGAATGATTATCCATTGACTATGTTCTTGTGAAGGAATTAAAGGCAGTTTGTGAATTTCTGATGTCCTAATAATGTTTGTACTTTGCTTGCTTGCTTTGATTTAGCTGCATGTGTTACTCAGCTTGGGTTGTTGTTTTATTGTTGTTTTTTACACACAGAAGATTATTCTGGATTGCTATTCTTTTAGGTCATGTTGTATAATGATAAACATCTCCTTTGTATTCAATAGCCGGTTGTTGCATATATTATAATAAGATGTTCAAGGCCACGTGTGTGTGTGTGTGTGTGAGTGAGCGAGAGTGAGACAATGTAAAGTAAATAAATACAATAAATGTAAGTGTTGGCTAGTGCATGTACATGTATTAGTCACAGCTGGTCCTGCTTCTGTAGGCGCTCTAATAGTTCATCTGGCTATATTACACTGGCTGCACATGCAGTGACATACTCTCTTACTTTCTCCACGCCACTGCTTCAAGTGCCAATAGTGAAAGTACACATAAAAATATACTA
>OMLM01007788.1:18857-55750 GCA_900302695.1 Helostoma temminkii | reverse complement strand
TAAGGTGTGTGTGTGTATATATATATATATATATATATGGACAGGGGACACATTTTAAAACCAGGTCAGGGTCATAGGGAAAGACCAACATTTACAGGTATTTTATAGTCACCAATTAACCGAACTGGACTGTTTGAGGAAACCTATATATGTTGTTTTTATGTTATATAAGTTATATTTTCTATGTAACTAGTCATTAAATGCATCAGATAAATGTAGTGAAGTGAAAAGGACAATATTTCAAATATGCAAATATGATACAACTAAATGAAAATACTCAAGTACCAAAAAACTTAATACCGGTCCAATACTAAGTAGAGTATTTAGTTACTCGCTACCATTGTTTCTGTAGAACATAATGTAGCAGTAACTTGTTTCACTGATGTAAAACAATGGAAAAGTGAAAGTTAAATGTACAATTGACTCACAGTAAGAAATGTGTGGTTTGAACCCATCATAGTCAGCTGGGGCTTTTGTGTGTGGAGGTGAATGTTCTCCCTGTCCATGCGTGGCTTTCCTCCCACAGTTCAGTTCAGGTGAGTTGGAAACTCTCCTGTCTGTAGGTGTGAATGTGTTGGTCTGTTTCCCAGTGTTTGACTGGCAGTCATTAGACTCTGAGTTCTAACCACCCACAACCATGAGGAGGAGAAGCAGGTGTAGGAAATAAATGGACGGGGATTCATTTTCATTAGATTAGCCTTTTATGTGCATCATACACACTTTTAAGCGGATACATCTGGTTGTAGCGAGTCTAGCTACAGGTTAACAGTAATTCACATTGAACCTCTCCAGAAAATTATTACTGGAGAGCTATTCCCACAAGGTCACATCACAGTAAACAGTCATTTGAAAATGATAAGCTGGAACTTGCATCCATTCATTAGTCCAGCCGCTTTTCACATATGGATGGCTACTTCTCCAGAGACGCTGACACGCTGACCTTCTACCAACAAGAACTTTGTCACCAACTTTTTCCTTCAAGTCATGCTTCTTGTGGTGCATAACTATAACATGTTACTGCTGAAACAAACAACATATGGACATAATTTACATGAGAACTGTCTCCAGCATTTAGTGCTCATGTGACAATGAATATATAGTAGTGCAGATACATTTAAATTCAAAAAAGTACTCTTTGAACTGTATGAATGGAATCTATTCACAAACAGCAACAATAAAGCATACCCAGCCCCACACACAACCCACTGGCTATAACTGCTGCATTGAGATGTTGTCAGGTTGGCATTCAATGCCTGGTGAAAAAAGGAGGGAGAAATCCTGAGGGGGGTGTGTGTGTGTGTGTGTGTGTGTGTGTGTGTGTGTGTGTGTGTGTGTGTGTGTGTGTGTGTGTGTGCTGACGGGCAGCTAGAGGAAGGAAGCAGTGAGTGCATTGTCAGCACTAGGAACCCCTTCACATGCGCTCTGCGAAGGCCACCCATCTGTCAGAGGTGAAAGGGAAACCCCAGCAGCCCCCCAATGACCCCGCTGACCCTGATCACTGATCTTGCTTTCATCTTCTCTGTTGAGATGTGGTGATAATCATGCAGCATTTCCTCTCTGCTTCAAACAGAGCTGACCATTCATCAACAATATAATACCTCCCTGCATTCATGTTTAGGTTTACTGCTTGGTTTAGAACTGTAATCAAAGTGTAATCATCAGATCGTCAGATTACACTGTGTTTGGTACTAAAGTGTCCACAGTCTCTTATTGCAGGTGAATTAAGAGATCACCTGTCATTTTGTGTCACTGTGTTAAAATTCACACGATAACTTCAAAGAGCATTAATAAGATGGATTTACACTATATCAGCAAACTATTCATCATCAGTCAGAAGAATGATATAGCCTAATATACAGTACAGCTATGCCCATTCAACAACTGACCAATTGGCTATTTCCAGTGCGGCTGAATTCTCAAGTACATTTGAAATTTCAAAGAAGGATAAAAATTCAGCTTGTGGATCGTGATTGAAAAGTATAATAAAAGCTATGACCCCACTATAACCCCTATTACACTTTGACAATCAGATCACAAGTGGACGACGCAATACAAGTGTAAACCACCACCACTTGATTTGATCATTCACACCTCTTGCTGACCACATAGCTTTTGTGTCCTGATGCATCCTCAAAGGAAACTCCTTTGGAGGATGTGGAGTTTGTTTTAGTTAGAGCACCTCACAATGTGAGACTTCCCCTGCCAGTCCGACATCCCATTCGCTGTCCAATGGCAGGCTAGGTGTAACTGACCTTCAGGAGTGCCTGAACACGTATAGCATGTTATATGTTAGTGAAAGTGATGTAGCTGTTACAAAATTTTCTCCAGTAGGTACCAGTGATCTGATCACCCATTGCCTCATAAAACCAAGTATAATCTGCTCCTGTGCAGCCTGGAACTTGTTTGTGCTTGTTCTTGTGAACCTACACAGAGAAGGGTGTTACAAATAACTGTGTATCACAGGGGAGCCAGCACACACTTTGTGTGAATCTGGACATCAGGGGACCAGAAAGACGAACAAGAAACAAAGATGAACAAGGTGGAGAATATTTGCATTTTGCATATTTGACTTTCCCCCAGCAAGAACACAACAATTTTATTCAAATGAAAATTCATTGTTTTAACCTTTTGCACCCTAAGTGTATTTTTAGGCCTCTGCTCGAAGATTATATACCCATAATTAAATGGAACCACAAGGTCTATTTAATGTTGGTTTCATAGAGAAAGGAACACTTGTAAGATTTGTTAAGATGTCTAATTATCAGTATATGTGTTACTGATTAAGGTATTAAGCCCAGGTTCTGCTGTTAAATTTGATGTGCAACATCAATATCCAACGATGCAGTTTTGGTTTTATTCAGACCAGGCAAAAATGCAAATGTCCCTCTCCCCAGCAAAGTTTTCCAGCTCCTTCAGGGGCCAGGTAAATATCTTTTCTCCTTCAGTACTTACAGTGTCAATCAGCTCAAACATTTAGGCTAAGTCCTCATTCCTATTTTCAATTTAATACCATTATATGGATGTTTAGAATGGAAAAGGCATTTTACATAAACAAAGCACACATTTTACTAATCAGAAGCTATTTCTCCCATTACTTAGTTTTGATTATAATTAGCATTATTTCATATATACCTATCCAGTTTCATTAAGAAGTAATCTATATGGATGGTATTCAGTGAATCCATTAAAGAAAAGACACCGGTTGTACATCATAAACTGCGCGTTGTCATTTCTGACTCAAATAAGTTTCCATTTACTGAAAATGTTAGAATTAGTTATTTGCTGTGAAATTTCATACCTACTTTTTTGGAATCCTGAAATGAAATCCTAGCCAGCAGTTTTATAACCTTTACAAAGAACTAATAATTAATTAATTCTCTTTTCTTACATTAGGTGTTGATAGGATTTTAAAGTAAAACTGCACTGGCTCATTTGTATATGAAATATAACCACTGGATAGATTTAGTTCTAATGCATTCTTTGAAAAACTAAAGCTCACCGTTTATTCATTTTAACAGAGCAACTTTAACATTTTATAAAACTGCACTGAAATGACTATTATCCATAATAAATATTCCTCCTCTTCTTAAAAGGGACATTCACTTTGAGATATAACCATTATCTTTCACTTTGTAGTATTAAATAGAAATTTCAATGCCTGGTGAAAAGGGAGGAAATCCGATTAATCATTGACTTGCCAATTTGAATTTTGCTTGCAGTTTGAAAAATAAAGTCTAAACAAACTTGCATGCATCTAATCAGCAACTAAACTGGTTTGTGCACCTTCTTCTGTAGTTGAGGAATTGGTAACTAGTAATTACAACCTGAGAAATCATTTGTTATTCTGACATGGAATAGTGTGTTAGAACAACAAAAAAACTAAATTCAATTTCCAGTACTTTTGTACTTGTGTCTCTTTATACAGTTTGCTAATGTCTCAGTATCATCACACTGAAGTGGAATTGTTCTTATTAGGTTGACAGCAATAATGTAATAAGGCCTTCTTTTGAGAATTGAATACACGATCCCTTGTTGAGTCAACTCAACAAGTTTTTCATACACAGCAGCAACTGAAAGTGCTTCACATTCATATAAAAGTAAATTTAATTATATTAGCAACAGTCAAGCGTGAATCTTTTCCATAGGGCTTTGTGTACTGCTCACCAACACTCTTTGTCCTTAGACCCTTCAATCGGTTTAAAGAACATTACTGCATAAATAAGCTTGTCTTCAGTAATTAAACCTTCATACATGTTTCATAACTTTATGAGAAAAAACCCTTTAGAAGGACAAAGCTGAACAGGATGATTATTTTTAACAGCACAAATTCTCTCAGTAATGAAGTGGGTGAATGTGACAACAGCATGGAAAAAGATGAGACAATGATAAGAATGTCATGTGGGACATTACCATTTATGGGAAAAACAACATGGAAAAAAAGTACAGCAGAATTATTAGTTAAACAAACAAAGATTTACAAAATGACAGTTTGTGTATGTTGTGAAAATGTGCATGGCCTCACTTTGATTCCAAATAGATCTTAGAGTGCTGGGCTAGTACGTCACTGCATTTAGTAAAACAATGCAATATAAATACTTAGAATTTTCTTTCCATGTCCTTTAAAATTCGACCCTCAGTTTTCAACAGTTCGATTATATTTAGCACCAGTTTTGTTTGTGTTTTGAGGGTCAGGAGTATTTTTGATAATCGAGTATGTTGCTTTAAATAACATGTAAAGACAATGCAGTGAGGCACTGTGAACAGCATTTTTCACAGACTTTCTTCTGTGCTGCAGTCTAGTGGCAGCAAAACTTAATCTGTCCAACTATGTTAAGTTTGAACACTCTGCTGTAACGCAACATGCACATCAATGGGTGCATTACTGTGTTTGAGTGGTGTGTACGAGGAGAGGGGTCTCCACTGAGGCCACAAGGTCGTGTCTTCAAAGGCTTTATTGCAGTTCAGCAGACAAAGACTCCTTACACATGCCAGTAGAAATCCCATTGCTGTGGAGACACACACACACAGACGCATAAACTGACTAGTATCCTGTTTTTGCATGTATAGCTTCTATAGGGACAAGCCACGAAGGAGCAGAGTAAGGAGGGGTTGATGTTCCAGGAGGAAACCCACTCAGACACAGAGAGAACATGCATTTAGTTTAAATGGTGTCGCTAAATTGTATGACAGTGTGAATGGTTGTTTCTATATGTCAGGTATAACCTGCCTCTGGACAGCTGGGACTGGCTCCAGCACCCCTGCAACTCATAATATGAACAGCAGTTAGGATAATGGATGGATGGATGTTGGACATCCATGACCTACTAAATGCCTTTAGTCTTGCTCTGTCCTTTAAAATGACCACAATTCATCCATGATTATATTTTTGTTGTATCTACTAAAGAGAGTGATTAGAGGTCTCAGGGGTGAAACTAGCTGTCTTTGCTACTCCTCAGCCCATGCGTTTATCATCAGGTGTTAGATATAAGGGCATGGGTAGAACCATACAGAGAGACATAGAGATCGTAGACAAGTATAGAGGGGAGTAGTGTTGACAACAACATTTGACTTCAAGACTAAGCAGAATATGAGTCAACACTGATACTATGAAAGCTGACTTATTTTCTAAATTAGTATTTATCAAGGATATATTTAAAAAAATTGATTAAGCTGTGTTATTTCAGACCATACTCATTGTGATGGAATCAAAAATTGATGCTAAAGGTGCATGTATACCTCACCTGATACAATGAGCACTGATATTGCCTGGAGCTATCATGATGTCTCCACAGAGAGGTTGCATGAGTCAACAAGAGACAGGACTTTGCCACAGGAAACTGAAGTTACCAGTGGGAGACACATTATAGCCTAACCCTCCTTGTACCTGAACTAAAACCGATTACATGTATTTTGTTAAATTGCATATGTATGCCAGCTTGACACTGTTGCAGCTGCTTTAGCTGCAATGGAAGGACTATGTTTCTAACAAGAGGAAACACATAAAAAATATCTTCACTGCAAAAATGGTCTGGGAACATAAAAATGGTTGCCATCACAGGATTCTATTTTAAAATGCCTATTTCAACACACAGTTTTCTGGGGCTTGACCTATCATCAAGACTGTAAGGAATGTCTATTTGTTGCACTCAAAGAAAATAAAAAGCTACTAAGACACGGTTCACTAAGGTTAGATTGTTCCTCAATAGAAATGTTCCATCTTTCACATGAGGAAAGGTTTTAAGAACAGGTATTTGATTCTCTTTAAGATTTATTTAGTATGTAATATAATTCAAAAGATGGCTTCTATAGATTGTGATGCTTGTTGTTTATTTTAACCTCAAAGTGTGTGTTTTTATATTCTTATATTCGGTCTAAGTCAGTAATTCCAAATTCCTTTTCAAACTGAATGACTAACAGTGATGGAACATAGGCTTGTGCAGTTCTCCTCAAGTGACCCAAGCACTGCTGTGATAGAAGAAGTACTAGAATCTGTCTTTAGACACAGAGAGAGGAAAGCAGCCGTCTGATCTTGTCAACAGCACTGATATTGTAAAAAGGTTTCCAGACTCTGTGTTGCGGCTCTCTGTTCATGTCATTCACAACTTGTCACTCTGTAAGTCTATAAAAGGATGCTGTCGATGTGAACATCAACACATCAAATCCATGACTGACAAACGCCTTTCATTTCCTACTGAGAGCTGAACATATGGCAAAGCACAGATTTCAGCCTTGGTGGTCAGCGTAGGTTGGGGTGTTTCAGATGTAGGATGCAGGTTTCTGAATGTTTAAATGTTGCATCACATTCAATTAATGAAGCTCTAAAGGCACAGCTACTGTCGCTACACCGGTAGTGACAAAAAGACAAAGCAAGTGTTCATTTCACATGGTTGCTGTCAGATGGGGAGTGACAGAGGGTAGAAAAAGGCTGGTAGAGGGATGTTAGTGACAGGAGAAGGTTGAGCAGGTTTTCATGCAAATATAGCACCGTGGTGGAGCGATCAGCTGTAAAATGTCTTGTGATTTATTTTCTGTGTTACAGTACTGAACGATTCTAAATAAAAAAGCTCATTGTCAGCAAGCCCTCATTATTTTTCTGAAATGTTGAATGAAATTTCATGATGAATATGAAGTATAATACTGTAGCCAGGGAAGGTCATTTTAGTTACCAAGACATTTCATCACACATGAGCTTTATATTAACTTTATATGTAACTTGTATGCTTTTGTATTTCGACACACTTTTGACGAATGGCAGGTCATCAGACAGATAGATGGACAAGGATTAAACTATAAACAACCTCACAGATATGTTCCTTAATCAGGGAAGGGTAGCAATCTAGCACTTGGGATATGGAATTGTCAGGGTGAAGCTGCTGTTAAGCTCATATCAAAATGCTGTTACAGTGTTTTAAAGTAGTGCCACAGGGCATTTTTTGACAACTGTCAAGACTGGAACCAAAAAGAATCAGACATGGATCAAACACCCTGTCTAGATATGATGCCCAGTCTAGATATGATGATTATATGATGATATCATGATTGAGATCCTTTCAGTTGGCTCGGGACATTTACATTTCATAGTAGGCTACACTAGGAAAATGTGCCATGTTGATTTAACGTTTGCTCATTGATTGACAGCTTTATTTAACATATTCTTCACTGAACTGTGGACTCTTAAGACATTCCCATCCCAGTGTTTGTCATACTGATACTAAAGGAATCCTTTGGCATCAGTATGTAAAGTGTCACATACACCCCTAGATGGACTGTGTGTAAGTCATGTTTAAATATGTCATGACTGAATATTTAATTAGATGTAAAAACATGGCAACGTTCATTGCCATGGCAACGCCAGTGACGTTACATATTTGGCAGCAATGTTTACTAAACTCAAGGACAGTTTATCAGAAAAAATGCTAAAATTATTAAAACTGATGGCCATCACATAAACCCACTGCACAGATAAATTATTAAAGAGATTCCTGTTTTTCTGTGGAGGAATATCAACAATATTCCATGCAGGAGAGATTCTTCCAAAGTGATTGGTGATAATAAAAGAAACTGTAAAAGCAGAGTAAGAAAAAAACCCACATTATAAGTTATCCTAAAGAATATGTCATCCTCTGTCCAGTGGGAATGTCAAAGCTCTAAGCTCCAAACTCAGTGTGATAATATTTGGAATGATGGAAAGCAGAACAGGCTTTGTGATACCAGCTCTGCTGTTCAAGTTCACCAATGAATGATTATGGATCAGAGGGTCAGAAAACAAAATTAATGTTGGAATGATAACTAATGTGCTTGGCCAATGGGGAGTCTCGCAACCAACGGTTTATATTGCTGCCTGTGCCTCTTGGCAGGAAAAAGTTGTCTGACCAAGATTTTATGACCTAGGAAATGTGGGGAGGCTCATAAAAACCAAAACTCATGAGAGAAAAAAATATAAGATATATGATTTAACATGCTGAGGTAGAGGAGGTACTTAAAAAAATCAATCAGTACTTCATGTCTCCTTGAAATAGAAATGAGTTAACTCATCAGCTGAGCTATTACTTACCATCTTTTACTTGACAGCTATAACAATGGTGATTTCCAACAACTCCAACCCCTCTACACTCCCAACCTCGCAGTGGATCCACAGTACATTTAGGATTCTGTCAGAAGACCTGAAAGACAGTGGTTGGTTCTAACTGTGAGGCACAAACCAAAACTACTGTATCTTTTTGCTTTATATCTAGTACTTCACTAATGGTAGTTAAAAGGGTAATTTTTTTGTCATAACAATCTTCATGAGAGTTTGCTTAACTGTCATTTGCAGCTCAGAGAACTAGTGCCAGTTCAGGGCTTGCAACTCTTGTATCATTCACCTGATTCATTACACACCTGGCAGAGGACACAAAAAAACTGAATGTCAGGACCAAGCTGGTGGATAGTCTCAGAGAGTGAGCAATTAAAGCTGAGAACAAAGCTGAGCTGTAAATCCATTTTGGTATTATGGCTGCATCACCCAAAGAGCAGTTGTCCCATTCACAATTATGGAAAGAGTGTCTATAATACAGTGAATACATTTTCCTGAGTGTCACAAACTCCCCAAATGATTTTTTTGCCATACTGACACTGATGGACAGATGGACAGAGATGGGAGGACAGAAATGTAAATGAAGAGACGCATCGGAGCTCTTCATTCAGCACAGATAAGACACAGAGAGCACCATAGCAGTAGCCCGTTCCTTTGCAGACAACTTTACCTCCCCAACAGGGGCCTCCTGTATATTTTTCCAGACATTAATGTTTGACAGCAGCTACAGTTCACTCCCTCATGGCTGACACAGCCTTAAAATGTGATGTGGACCAGTTATATTGTGCCTATATTGTGAGTACCAAGTACTCCCCAAGTTAGTTTTCATATCTAGTTCAATTGTTCATTCTGATCATTTGTTGAATTGAAAACATCAGGCTTTTTATGAACTAATGGCGTTTCCTGGGTGCAGCCTTACACCTGTGAGTGCTTTCTCCAATCAGGTTCATCAGAAGCTCCTTTATAAAAATGCTAATCAGATGCATTTTATCTGGACATATTTACATTTGCTTGATGCATTCATTTGAAGACAAATACTGTGATGCAAACTTATGCAAGTTTAAAGACTGCCATGCTTTTATATAGGCTACTATGAGTATGATACAATGATAAAACAATATGATCCAACTAATAACACTGGGTTTTGACTAAGGGAAGCCCCACTTGATTAACTCTCATTAACATTTATAGGGTGGCCTGTATTCAATTTCAAATCTGAATTCTGGAAACAACCTGTTACCAAACACGTAATTACACTGCATTATTTGCTACTCAAAACTAGCAGTATGTAAAGTGTTTTATAGTGCGGGTTTAAAAGTTAAATATTCTCTTCTGTGTATCTCTATTTTCCTCAGCTGTAGTGGATTGACCCAACGATTGTTCACCATTGTTCCCTCAGAGTCAATCTGAATTATATTTTTTTCTATGGAGAGCAATTTCTCCCACACACACAAATACACTCACAGACTCTCTTTAGTCTGTGGGGCCAATCCATTTCAGTTGTACAAAATGAAAATTGTTCCCATGGACGCAAAAAATGGCTTGTTTAAGTGGAAGCTCATGAAAGACTGCTATATGTTTTGTTTTCCATCAGAGTGCTCTCAACCAGAGGGCTCAGAGTGTGCTTGAGTACTGGGACACCAGCACAAAGGGAAGGAGAGACGAGATGAAAGAATGGAGAAAGGCAAGAAGAAAAAAGAAAGGAAGGGGAGATTTGAGTGTAAGGAGCAGGTTCATAAAAGGTTTCCTCAGGACTTGGACTGGCAGCACTTGAATGCACACACAGTGGGTTATTGCCTACATAGCCTTAAAGCAGAGAATTCTATTTATTTTGAAAAGGCTTTTGTTGTTGACTTGTGAGGGATGTTGGCTGCACTGCTATCTACCAAAGAGAATGAAAAAAAAAATGCACAAGTGGGGCTTGTTCCACTGTTACAACTTCCCGAGTATCAGCAAATGTCTAAAGCGGAAAAACACAAATTTGACTGTTTCACAAACCCGCAACAACAACCATACATATCTAACAAACATTTATTTATGTTGGTGGTGAGTTAGAGGACACTTGTGCTGCAGCTCCTGCACAGTTTTACACCTTTTGTGCAGTTTCTTTTTTTGTCTATTCCTGCCTCTTTCTTTATCTGGGCAACATCACACACTGGCAGCACCAATTGAAACACAGAGAGGTAAGTGTTTAAATATAGAATTTTCCTCAGTGCCCACAAATGCTGTAGGATGCTGTAAGATGATACCCTAACAGACAAGTATCTTTGGAGATCTGAGTGTTTTCTCATGTTTGGACTGGAGGCGTTTGGAGAGTATGGAGACTTTTTTGATGAATTACCTCATGGAAAAATCCAAATCAAACTTCAATTCTCAAGTGGTAGACCAAGTACTAGGCTATCATAGTTATGTAGATGACAATCTGCTCTACGTATTACATGAGCACTTTAGACTCCTGCTTTTCACAGATCTGATTTTTGGCATCTGTAAGCAACAAGCTCAGCACAGCAAACAATGGGGAGTAACAATTTCCCTTCTGAGGACCATAAAATTCAGACACTACAAGTGGGTACTAGGTTGGGATCTCTTAAGTGAGCTGTAAAGGTCTCATACCATGCGCCTGTTGGGGGTTGTTTGTCCGCCTCTGTGAGGACCCATCCAGAAATACTAAATAAATCCACTGTCTTCAGATCCCACAGATAGGAATGAGCCTTCTGTGTTCATCCATACATCCAGTTAGCACTGGGACCTTTAAAGAACCGGTTCAGGATTTTTCATGTTGGTCCCAAAATAACATTGATGTGCCCATGCAGTATGTATGTGAGGTAAATCAAGTCCACAGATAGGGATTTCTTGTTGTCCTGTAGTTGATTCCAGTAGTTACATGGAAATGTAATCAGTTTATTTTTATCAAATCAAGTTTATTTATATAGCACTTTAAAAAACAACATCTTGTTGACCAAAGTACTTCACATAAAACAAAATAAATAAGTAAAATAAATAAAAGGAGAATCACACAAATTAAAACACAGAAGACATCAAAACAATGATTAAAAGACAGTATCAGACTACCACTATGCATTATAAGCTAATGAAAATAAATGTGTTTTTAGATGATTTAAAAGCTACCAGGTCTGGTGCTGCTCTGACATCCAGAGGTAAACTATTCCATAATTTAGGAGCTAACACAGAGAAAGCACGATCACCCCAGCGTTTGCGTTTGGCCCTCGGAACATTTAAAAGAAGCTGATTAGAAGACCTCAGTGATCTTGCTGGATTGTGCCACAGCAACAATTCACTGAGGTAATGTGGAGCAAGTCCATTTAAAGCCTTAAAAACAAAAGTCAGTAACTTAAAATCAATTCTAAAATGAACTGGAAGCCAGTGAAGAGAAGCCAAAACGGGGGTTATATGGTCAAACTTTCTTGTATTTGTCAAGAGACGAGCAGCAGCATTTTGAATCATCTGAAGACGAGCAAGTGATGTCTGATTGACTCCAGCATACAGGACATTACAGTAGTCAAGCCTGGAACTAATAAAAGCATGAATTGCGATTTCAAAGTCATTAAAAGAAAGGAATGACTTGACTTTGCTTAAAAGCCTCAGCTGGAGAAAGCTTGACTTCACGACTGCAGTTCACTCCCTCATGGCTGACACAGCCTTAAAATGTGATGTGGACCAGTTATATTGTGCCTATATTGTGAGTACCAAGTACTCCCCAAGTTAGTTTTCATATCTAGTTCAATTGTTCATTCTGATCATTTGTTGAATTGAAAACATCAGGCTTTTTATTAACTAATGGTGTTTCCAGGGTGCAGCCTTACACTTGTGAGTGCTTTCTCCAATCAGGTTCATCAGTTTATTGTAAGACCAACTTAAAGATGCTACACCTATTCTTTAAGTAAAGACTATGAAGCATTCAGGTCAGTTTAGCAGCTGGACTTCTTTCTTGTAACCCCTTTTTCCACCGGATCCAAACAGGGTGGTCGCAATGTTTCACTACTCTTCCAAGTAGCTTCTAGTTTGAGGAAGACTAGCATTTGAGTGGCAAGTTTATCCTTGCCTCTCAAATGTCCTAAATAGCTTTGTTACATGGACAATATCCATTCTCAGGAAAATGAAGACCACTTCACATTTGCATGTGGGAAAGTAGGTCTTAGCAATAGAAGCTTTGTCTGCTAGATCCTAACTACTCTCATCTAGTCACACTCTTTCTATTGTCCATCTAATGAGCCTGTGGTCCCATTAGACGACACTGGAGGGTAAATGCGAGGTCTCTAACCAACTTTCTTCAGTCTACAGAAACTACTTGGATTAGTAGTGAAATTTTTTGACCTAACAAGGAAGAAAACCTGTTACCACGACGTAACTTTAACATGTCCTATAAGCATGCAATTATAACAGAGGGAGCCTTGAATATATTTTGTGGTAGAATCTAATCTAAGTCATTTAAGTACTCGGGAATTCTGCCTGAAGAACCAAGTTTGTCTTGGTGAAATGTACTTGTGACTAACATTCCTATGTCATATTGCTCCTTTCCCGTTTCCTAGTAGATATGACATTGTTAATTTATTCACTGAGATGAAATAAGACAGATGGAAGTCAGTAGCCAGAATGGCTGAACACACCAAAGAGCCCATTACCATAGATTTTATTACCATAGACACCTGGATTCATCCCACATTTCTATGGACACCAGTTCATCTTTAGATCTTTACAGCTATTCATCTTTGCATCTTTTATTCTTATTGATGGATGTCAATGTTATTTGTTTTGATGTTGGTGTGGGTTTTTCAGGTGGTTCTTCACCTTCTCTTTTTTTTTTTTTGAGAAGAGAGCAGCTGTAACAGGGAAAAGCCTTCTGGGATTAATAAAGTTCTTTGAATTTTGAATCTAGAATCTACAGCAAGTCCCACTAGAAATTGACAGGCAGAGATAAGAGAAAGGAGAAGAAAAAAAAAGGAGAAAATAAATATTAGATTAGTGTAGGTGTATCAGTAGACTGAGCTTTACTGGTTTAATACTGTAAGGTAGAAATTTGAACGACGGATGGGGGACTTATTGCTTAACCTGAATTAATATTAATAATTGTTTTGTAGAAAGCTATTACCATTTTGTATAACTGCTGTGCTATTTGTATTTGTGCTACAAAGATCCATCTCTGCAGCAGTAGAGCCAGCAGCACAGACGGTAAACACAGAGTCCTGTTGTGCGGGGAATCACTATTGATTGAATATATTCTCTCGGGTCAGGGAGGCCAGCATGAAGAATAACCAGAGGTAGAGGGTGAAAAGATAGAGCAAACAAACACTAGCAGGAAAGAGCATGTCAAACACCCAGGGAGAAACAGGACACAGGTACAAGTGTTTGAGGAGTACAGAGAGGAGAGGCAGAGGCAGCAGTGGATTCTGGGAGATGATGTCAGTCAAAGAGAGAGAGAAAAATAGTGAAAGTGTGAGGAAGAATCCAAGACCAAAGGTTGTCAAGATTCTTCATACCTGCAACAACTGTTTTTTTTTTTACCATGTTTTGTAGGGAAGGGGGCAATATTAACTCTCCAAGCTCTTCAGCTTTGTTTTGATCTCCACAACCTCCAAGAAAAACACGCAAATCTGCTGCTAAATGCTTCACCATGTTCACTAGTTAGTTGCTTTTTCTGTGTGCCGTGTGCTGTGTGTTGAGTTGATAGCATGCAGTGGCCTTTAGAGCTTCTCTGCTGATAAACAGCACACTGTACAATAGACTGAACTAAAGGATTACAGTTCTGGCTGAAAGTCCAAAACAATGGCCTGACACTTGATAAACCTGAAGAGCTACAGAGCTGGAAAAAGTACTGGGCCACTTGGGCTACTATAAAATATTCAGAATATGGTAAAAACCCATATAAAAAGTTTCCAAATCTTGCAACATTTTCCCTTAAAAAACATTTTTTATACAAATCTTGTATAGCATTGTCTTCCATGCACATTAAAGACTAGCCTTGCAGTCAAGACTTTTGATGTGACTATAAACTCTAGTCTGTGGAAAGCTGTATGCTAGTTGGCTGCACCTTCAGTCCTTCAGTCTAGAATGGCAGCACATCCTTTGTCTGTTTCCTTTACGTTTTACTACCAAAACTAGACATCCTCAAAAATACACAGCAATTGATTTGTTTGTGAAAGATCTGGCCATTGTGTTGTAGAAATTAAAGTAAAAGCCTTTTTGCACCTAGCTTATTATGTCTAAATTAAAACAGTTACCTCAAACCACGGTCTGGATCAAACTGAACCAGGTTTGATGAACAATGATTTTTAGAGTAAAAACACTAGAGCTGTGTTTCTCAACCCAGGTCCCCAAGGCACACTACCCCTTTCCTACACACTGCTGATTACCTTGATCAGGTGTGTTCAGCCAATCAGAAGCTGTAAGTGCAGGGATAGATGGAAAACACGACACTGTGCATTAAGGACCAGGGTTGAGAACCATTGCTGTAGAGAACAACAGTAGTTTGGATGCTGGAAGTTGATGCAGTCTATTATTATACCTTTAACAACAGAGAAAGAAAAATGAGTGGAAACCGAGACTGAAAACAAGCAGCAGGAGCACATGGAGAGAGGAGCAGACAAGATATTTGATTTCAATTTGGTCCATGAAGAATACTTGAAGAGACTTGGAAAATCATGTAAGACTGCCAAAATGTACCTTTTTTCTGAGATAATGAGAGAGGGGATATGAGAAGATGGGAGAGCAATGTCATAAAGTCCCTAAAACCAACTTTGATTAATTACTAAAGCACATATAGAACACTGCACAGTGTTCACCAGTTACACAATTTCCTTAACTGATGAGGTAAAATCAGTTTTTTTTTCAGATGCTTTTATTGGTGTTTCAGATATTCAATTAAAATAAATTCAAGGTTTTTTATATAGTGCCAATTTACAATAAAAGTCATTTCACGGCACTTTACAAGCTTGTAAGGTTTAAGACCTTACAATACGACTAAATAATACAGCAAACCCAACAAATCCCCCTTAAGCAAGCACTAGGCAACAGTAGAGAGGAAAAACTTCATTTTTAAGAAAGGAAGAAACCTCCAGCAGAACCAGGCTCAGGGTGTGCGATCATCTGCCTCTACCGGTTGGAGTGAGTGAAGAGAAAGAGAGAAATGAACAACAGGTCACAAAACAATAACAACAACAAGCAACAACAAAACGCTTGGCAGGTTGGATGGGCCGGCAGCTGATCCCCGGGAACATACAGCTTCAAGGCCGAGGTCCCCCAGCAGTCCAAATCTTTAGCAGCATAACTAAGAGATGGTTCAGAGGTACCTGAAACCAACTCTAGCTATAAGCTTTATCAGAAAGAAAAGCTTTGATCCTAGAGTGTGTCTGCTTCCCGAACCTGAACTGGGAGCTGGTTCCACAGGAGAGGAGCTTGACAGCTAAAGGCTCTGCCTCCCATTCTACATTTGGAAACTCTAGGAACCACAATAGACCTGCACTCTGAGAGTGAAGTATCCTGCTAGGATGATAATGTACTATGAGGTCTTTAAGGTATGAAGGAGCTTGCTCATCAAGTGCTTTATATGTGAGAAGAAGGGTTTTTACAGGAAGCCAATGGAGGGAAGCTAATGTAGGAGAAATATGATGCAGCATTTTGGATCAGTTGGAGGCTTTTTAATGAGATGCTGGGACATCCTATTAGAAGGGAATTACAGTAGTCCAGTTTAGAAGTGACAAATGCATGGACTAGTTTTTCAGCATCACTTTGAAATAGGATGCTCTTGATTTTAGAGATATTCCTCAGGTGGAGGAAGACAGTTCAAGACTTTTCTTTAATATATGAGCTAAAGGAGATATCCTGGTCAAAGATAACTGATGTGTCACTTTGTATAAATATGGCTTAATAAACATCTTTCTTATGAGAAATATGATGGAAATTTTAGGAACAAAGACAACAACAAAGTCTGGTTGATGCCACTGTTTAACATTGCTCTTTGTCACCAGCTAAAAACCCTGAGCTTCATCTCCCAAATGTTTAATTTCAGTCATAATCTTAAACATAGGACATATCTGTCTGTTTCTAGCATACAGACACAGATGAAGAAAACATTCATATTCTGCATATTTTGTATAGTGAAATCAGGTTGAATTTAAGATTAAGATTGTTTCTAGCTCATTTTACTTATTTATTGCAGTATTTAAAATAGTTGTCCTTCTTTCTTATTAGGTATTTGACATAATATGTTTCAACATTAGCTTTTTTGTTTTTTGTATGCTAGATGTTAATATATAGTGTGAACTTGTAAAATCCCTGTGGTCATTTGTGGGAGTGGGATGTTTTCTGATCTACAAAGTAAGTTTATTAAGTTAGCTTTGTTAACATTGTTAGGTAATTAGTGAAGTTTAAATATGTATTTACATGTTCATGTGCTTCAGTCAGTTTATGAATAATCAAATTAAAGAAATTGAGCATGAAATGAGAAATAGACCTGCCAATAAGTGTATGGTTCGACTGATTTTATTCTGGTTGGTGTATAATATACCTTATTGTACGGGTGCAGTTGTGGATGGCCACCAGTGGCAGTATGTACTGTAATTTCTGGATTTCCACCATATCTTCCAGGCAAGAACAGATTTTCAGATCTTTTTTTCTTCTTTTTTTTTAGATTGCTTATAAAAAATACAAAATACAAATTAATTTAAATATTGTATGGCATTTATTTTCTGTGCACAATAGTGCTCAACCATTATATCAGCCCCAAAGTTCACAAATTGCCTTGTTTATTTATGTGTGTGATGCGGTGTGATGGTTAGCACTGTCGCTTCACATCTAGAAGACCTGGTGTTGAACCCAGTCTGGTGTCCTCCCCTCTGTGTTTCCTCTGAGTACTCGATCCTTCCCCCTAATGGAGTTGCAATGGATTAGTTGGAAGAGGGGTCATCCATCAACCCTAGGTGGCAGTTTGAGGCCAACACTCACAGTGGTTCAGAAACTGAACTACTGTTCAGAAACTGAACTACTGTGGTACACTGGCCTTACCTGAAATGGGGCCCTAGTAAAGATACCATACTCCCAAGGTACTGAAGTTGGGTGCTGGTCCCAAACACTGGGGAAAATTGGGCAAGGCTACATCAGCATGGACAACAAGCATTAAAAACCTGTTCCAAATCTACATGTGGACCATGATCCACTGGGGGGACTCTGGCCCACAGAATAAGTCAAAAGAAAAAAATCTGGCTTCCTCACACAATCCAAAGGCATGTAGTAAGGTTACCTGGGGACTTGTAGCACATAGGTGATGATTTGTTTTGTCTATGTCAGTGATAGTTTGGTGATCTGTTCAGGGTGTACCCTGTCTCTCACCCAATGACAGCTGGAATTGGCTCCATCACTCCTGCAACTATTAACAGGAAAAGTGGTTAAGATAATAAAGATAAAGATAACCAAATCAAGTGGATGTAATATTAAACTGTAATACTTTGAAAAGTGGAGAGCCAACATTCTGGTTGATTCAGCCTGTGTGCATCAAGAATAATTCAATGAAAAACCTTAGCATTCTACAACACGCAAGCATTTTTTTTTACGTAGATGTAGAAACTTCTGGGGGAAATGATAGTATGCAGGTTGGCAGTTCTTAAAACATCTATGCTATAAAATATGAGTGTCTTTTCACTTTAACACTCTCTGATTCAGAGTCAGGGATTATATTTAATTTTGGAGTGGGTCCAGCTGCTTCAACAGGCCAGGAGTTGACCTACATCCTATGTGGTGTTTGATATCTGATCTTTAATCCAGAATAGAAATGACCCAGCATACCCAGAAGGGTAAAAGTGATAAAATAAAGATATATCACTTACCAGACTCTTTGCCTCACATACTCAGGCTGTGACACAAACTACATTTAGTTGAAATGTTTAATGTTGTCGGTGGTTGTTCCTGCATGCAGAGCTGCGCCGTGATTTACACTTTGCATTACACTAATTCCTTTTAAAGAAACAGTAATTACAACTAAGCTACTTTATCCAAACAAATTAAGCCCAACAGCTGTGCCTAGGCTGAAGTCTGTTTTTGTTACTTCCAAATACCATAATGATGCGTGATGTTTTAGTATGCCTGCTTTTATACTTTTTTTTGTCACAAACTGTTTTCTTGTCTTGGGGTCATAAAACACATTGTGCATGTGGGAAAAAAAACAACTGAAAGAAAAACTAAAGACTAAATTGAGTTGTGTTGGAAGACAACAGCGATAAGCTGAACTGATGGGAGAACTCTGGAGAACAGATGCATGAAAAATGAGGACAGTACAGAAATGAAGGTCACTCAAAATCACAATTCATCGTTATTACAGCTTGAGACTTGTTTATTCCTTTTATTTTTATTTATCAATCAGTCATCATAGTGAATGTACTAGTATACTCACTAAGCAATATTAAAGTTATTGTGTCTTTCTGTTCATGATGAAGAAGATGAACAATTATACATCAAAACCTGATAGGTTTTATAGTTTTTTAGTTTAAATTAGCTGAAGTTGCATCATTTTGTGATGAGCACAGTACTAATTCTCCAGATACTCTGAAAGGCAGTACAGGGCGACACGAGTCTATGTCTGTACAGTGGCACCTACAACACATTGTGTGACTCCTCATAGACTCTTCAAGCCATATAGATTAAAAAACATCAATGATTATGTTTCAATTTGAAGAGGGAAAATTAAATTTACTTTATGGAGCTACTTGCCTCCCAGCATGCAGTATGTCAGGGTTATACACTAGGTCACTTCTCTGATCGCTTGTAAAAGTTTTCAAATCAGGATGTTCTGACTGTTTGGTAATCAGTGTGGAAAATTAAAGAGAAAACTAGTTTTCTTGATTGAGAGGGAAAAGTACAAAGATGCTTCTACTAATTTGTTGTTTTAGTTGCATTCGTGTTCCTGGGTATACTGAAAATTTGGGAATAATTACAATTTCATTTGAAATCATAATTATCCACAAAATTACATCAAACTTTAATAGCACCTCTGTTGAACTGAAAGAAAACAAAAGATTTTAACAGCGTCTGAAATCAATCCCTCATTCACTATTCTGCATTTAAAGGTGCCCTGTGGAGTCTCCTTGTAAACAAACTAAGTTTCTGTTTTCGGTCACTGTTTTTCATTGTGTGTACCTTAAAGCACACGTACATGTCTGTGGGGATGTTGGACAATTATGAATAGTCATGATTTGGTTTCATCAGGTGTAGTGTCACACAATAGTAATTTTCACATCTATCAAAACCCATGAAGTTGTGGGACCGCTGGCAAAAAAACAGTCTACATACTAAGGACAATACTTCATTTCATTGGGAAATCTTGAGGACATAATATAACCCAATAAGTAATAAACCTGTTGATTAAAAAAAAAAACTTTCAACTATTAAATATTCCTTTCAATACAACATGTGACAAACACAGACTAATGATCACATCATGCTGTTCATAGCAGTCACAGCTGT
Organism: Helostoma temminkii; assembly: GCA_900302695.1. Classification (NCBI taxonomy): domain Eukaryota; kingdom Metazoa; phylum Chordata; class Actinopteri; order Anabantiformes; family Helostomatidae; genus Helostoma; species Helostoma temminkii. The sequence continues at coordinate 35,703 of OMLM01007788.1, read as the reverse complement.
GAGTTTCAGTGCATTTATGACTTGTCATTTCCTTTGTCATTATGTTAATACAAAACAAAATGTGGTTGCAATGATGTTCCCTGGAAAACATATTTATGGTTGCCGTTTAGTTGTATAGAAGCATAATTATTAAAAGAAATGGTTGCTTTAACAGTTCATTACTTTCGTGTTAATTATTATGCATCATGTTTAATTAGAGTACAGCTTGTCCTAAATGCAGCACTGCAGCTACAGTGGTGCTCTCAGCTGTCTGGCACAGAGCAGCTGCTTCTGTTAAAAATGCTAGTTTTGTATTAACTGAGCCTCAAATCACTAGCTAAAGCAGATAACTGCCAGACAGCAACTTTCTGCTGCAGCGTTCATCAACAAAGCCACACTGACACTTCTCCTTCCAACTACAGCAATGAGGTGTGTTCCTTTTATGATTTGTGCAGGCCCTACAGACGGTCAGCAAACACATGCAACACTATCTCATCTATCTCATTAAACAGAAAGAGGCACCAACACCAGTGGTACACAAATTTTTATGTTTGAGGTGAGGAGGTTTGATTGTGAAATTCCCCACACACATTCGTAAGAGACTCATCAGTGTTTTCAACAGAAGACAGAACTGAGAGTGATGGGTGTAAAGCCTCATTGCTGCAGCGCTCTGCATCTTCTATCAACGCCTCAACTTTTCCACTAACAGCCTTTGACTCCTCTTTCTCTGAGTTTCAGTTCAGAGCAAGTTTGAAGTTTCCTTATTGAAATTATGCTGTTTCCAATCTTTCAAATCTGACGCTGCCTTGTTACTCTTTATCTGCTCTGTCAAATAAAGCAAAAAGGTCCTTTTTAATATCTGAACCACATCACACATGAGATGAAAAGTCAAACAGTGAAGATGAGGAAATGGGTAAAACATGGGAAGTTTTATTTTTTTGCTCCCCTCTACTCCCCAAGAGGATTTTTGTGGAATAAGAAACATAAAAACAAAAGGCCAAATAGATGTCGCTGCTTGAAATATCAATTTGTTGAATTACTGTTAAAATGTAAATCCCTATTCTGAATTAGTTTTTTTTCTTTTGTTTTATCCAATAAAATATGTAATGCAAAGTCCCTGCAAAGAGAAAACAATCATGTGTAGAAGCTTTCAGTGCATTTCCTGAACTTCTCTGATTCTTTTAAAAGCACTTGTTCGGATTGTTTGGAGTGGAGAATAAACGATGGAGTTTATCAGCCTAAATATGTTTGCATCAGCAGATATGCATTCCAGTCCCACTGCAGATTCAGTGTATATACTGTACACAGGGAAAGTGAGATTGCAGGGGCCATTTGCACACACAGGGATCTGAAATACAATGGTCACACGAAACTGGACTCCAGGTTATACTGTCATTTCCTTGTGTTCCGCACTGTATAGAGCAGCTCTATGTTGCAAACACAAGGAGACAAATTCTGTTAGAAACAAACCCAGATGTGTTCATGGTCAGGCAGCGTATAACCTCGGTCAAACTCTGCTTCATCAGTGTGTTGGTGTAAAGGACTTTGTATAAGTGCAGCCCATTTATAGCACATTCTCTTGTGGCTGAGGAGACATTGGCAAGTTATGTGTGTGTAGTGTTTATTAATCTTAAAAGACCATAAGATTTGTACAGTAATTGAAATTATGGAACTATCGAAAATTATTTTTAAAAATTATTGTAATAAGATTTTTATAATGTTATAAAACTGTAGAATCACTGAAAATAGGCTACATGTCAGCACTGAAAAGTGCTCGAGTGGACAGATTCTGAAATCTTTGTGAAGACTGCTTAAGTTGCGGTCTGTAATGTATTTAACCTTTTTTTTCTTAACCTTAGTCTTAAGGAATTAGCAATTTAACATTTACTAAATTTATCAACACATACCCTTTATTTTAATACATGCTGTAATCTGGTTGCAATTATTTTCTGAAAAGCAAAGTCGGTACCACTGTCACTTTAACTCTGTGTGTGAGTTCAGAACTTTACCAGTGAAAGCAGCTGCCTACTGTTACTGCTGCAAACAAGGTGTGAGAGTGAACTAAAATAATAAAATGCTCTGCAGAGCTGAGGGAAGCTGTGGAGTTGGTGATATGTCTGAGTTGTTGCTATGAGCGACATCTTTCACATTACGTGTTTATTTCATTTACTGTTAATGTGAAAACACCGACTGGTGCGGCTTTAAGATTTTCATGGTCCTGAGGTGCAAAACAAACACTGCTTGTGCTCGTTAGCTTGGTGGCAAAAGCAGCACATCGACTGTAGGTGCAGGTCTCACAGCCTAGAGTGGAGCATGGCGTGCCTGAGATGAATTTAGTGATTACTCATGAGTAGAGACCGAGCATCGTTGCACGCTTGGGCATTATCTTGGCACATCCTCAGAGTGTTTGTGCCCCTCAGCTGATGAGTGGTCACTCAGCAGACAAAACAGCGATAGTCAGTGCTGGTTCCATCGACACACGACTACAGCAAAAGTACAGTGTGCTGAGGTGATGATTCAGTTGGCTGCAGATGAAAAGAGCTGCTCTGCTGTATTCTGTTACCAGTCAGACCTGCTGCGCTGGCACTAAAGTAACACATTTGTCATCTCTATTCTCCAGTGTGGCTGTATATTTAATTTTTCTCTTTATGATTCTACCTCCCCTCCTCATCCTCCCCCTCTCTTAATCTCTCGCCTTTTCTCTTTGATGCCATTAAAGGCAACTCCACTGAGACTTGTAGCTCTGTCAATAGAAACGCTGCCAAATCAGATTCAGACCCAGGGACTCTCGGAAGCTCCCTGTGATCTGGCACTTCATATCAGGCGTTCGCTGTGAAATGGCACAATAAACAGAAAATGTGATCCAAAAGCTGCATTCTGTAACTGTACTTTGATCGCAGGGAAGCCAAAGCAGAAGTCAGAAATGTTTCTTTGCCTATTGTGACACAGATATTGATTTAATTTTGCCTTCTCAATGTAAAATGGCTCGTTTCAGACACATGGAAGAAGTGTGGGCTGCAGATGACTTGAGTTAACCTCCATCTCACATGCTCTTTGTTCTCCCCCTCTTGCCTTGAGCTGCAGTAACTGAAGGTTGATCTTTGCCGCTTCATCAAAGACACAAACTGGGTGACACGATTCAGCCTTTTCCTGGCGACAAAAGCGACATTTTTGCTGCGAATGGCATTTGATAAGTGACAGCACAGCCATCACTGTGTTAAAACATTAATGACCTTTTCCCGTTGTCACTCAAGTGTTGAGCGTGACTCATGAATTTCAGTGGCAAAACACAACAGAGTGTGTGAGGCAGGCGCAGCAGCAGAACGAAAAACGATGAGACATTTAAGCAGAAACAGAGATCAGAGATCTAAAACAAACCTGTGATTACAGCACTTTGGAGTGCTCCACTGACAGTGAGGGAGACAATGATGTCAAGCAGTGTGCTTATGTGCACTTCAGCAGCCAGGTCACATCATGTAAACGATAAATCTGGTCACCACAATCAGGGTTGGAGATTAGGGAAACTGGATTTCCCAGTATATGCTGATCAGCTGTTCGGTGGCTGACTGTTCCATACATAACCATAACCGTAACCATCTCGTCTCAAGAAAAGACAAAATTAACATATACATGCATTTAAGTAATCAGGTTACTCCCAGAAACCAGGTTTCCCGTGAAATCGAGCTCTTAAGAAACCTTGTTGTAGAAGAATAATCTGATTTCTCCTCTACTTCAGGCTTTTTTTGGAAGCGTGATTGACTGTGTAGAGACAGAGGAGACTGCTTCTCATCATGTGTGTGTGTTTTGTTTTTGTTTGATTGTCACAGGAGCTGCCAGCGCTGAGAGAGAAACATGTAGATAGACCAGCGTTGCATTTCACAATGCAAACTGACTGAATTACCCAGTGAAAAGTGACATCTATGGGGCATTTTGTGTTGGTTTCAGTTTTAGTTGGTTTTTAGGCAGACTTGATTTAAAAACAAGGCACCATCGTGCTCCATGTAATGATTTCGCCCAGGTTCTCTCAGCTGAAAGTAGAGTGATGAGTGTCTGCAGCCTTTGTTGTGCACATGCTCTCTTGTAAAAAGCAGATTAGGAATCCAGTTACTCACATACATGGCACAGTAATTGGTGTTCTCTGAGAGAAATCTACCTGCGGCAATTTGGTTTCTGTAATCTGCTGCTGAAACCATGACATAACCATGACAGTTAAGAAATCAGCTTATTGGAGAAAGCCAACTGTAACTTATTTTTTTGAGTGAAATCAGTGAGTGGCTGGATGAAAGGAAATTTCATTACATGGAGTGGCGCCTCCCCATCAAGTCCTGAAAATGAAACTAACAAAGTGGCCTGTAGAGGTTTAAATTTTGAATTCAATATTCAAAAAACTTTATTAATCACAGAGGGACATTGTTCTGCTTTGTTACATCTGCTTTTTGTTCAGATAGAACAAAAAGGACCACAAGCAGAAAAGAGTCACAAAAAAACAAAAAAAAAAGAAAGAAAAAGGAAAAACTCAGTAAGAACAAAGAAAGTGGGAACATGCATAAACAGTACTTAGGGGAGGAAAACTGTGTAAAAAATAGGGGTGACATAGGTAATGATTATGATCATGGTTAAAAGTTGAACATGAGGATTTAATGATGCAACAGTCATTATAAAGTCTGGTTATGATAGATGGAGGAGAGAGAAATATTTTTTGAGCAGCAACATAGACACAGATACGTGATTATTCAATCCCAGTTTCACATGCAGTCCCCTTCTAAACAAGAATGATTTATTTTCCACACAATCAAAATAGGTGACCAGAAATTATGTAATTTAAAGGAGCAAAATATTTTTTAGCATTTACATTTGTCTTTATATTTACCATATATAGCTAATATCCATCATGGATAACCCCTCCCACCCCCTGCAACAAACTGTAGAGGCTCTGACCAGCTCCTTCAGCACAAGACTGTTACACCCACAGTGCAAGAAGGAGCGCTAGCGCAGGTCATTCCTCCCCACAGCCATCAGACTATACAACACAGTACTACACAGTACTATTAGTTGTACTATTTGGTGTCACTTTGCTGCTGCAGACAAAAAAATTTCCCCATCGTGGGATAAATAAAGTTTTATCTTATCTTATCTTATATATAATTTTCTGTATCTAATTCCATTGTTGTGCTCCACAAAGACTCCACAAAGACTACAAAACGACGCACACAACTGTTGATCAACGAGGTGACATCATTTTCTTTACCCATCTTAGTTTTTATAGAAAGAAATTGTCATACCTGAGAAAAAAAAAATTCAGGAACTAACTGGGTTATTTTTAATCTGATGTCCAACAACCATGATGTCAATGAATATTTATCAAAGACAAAGAACAGTTCAATGTCATGCAGTTTTTAACTCTGATACAATGTTTCTGTAGAAACCTGGTTTAGTGATCTCAGTGAACTCTCACTTGTTCAATCAACAAATCAAATTTCATGGTCAGAACCACTTGTGTTAACATGATTTACATGTTTTATATAAAAATAATTATGAATTCATTCATGTCTTTGACCTTAATCTGGGTATCTGGGGAACCTTCCCATTGTATCACCTACACTACATATACATACAGTAAGTTACAGTTAAGTTAGGCAGTCAGAGAAGCACAGAAGTCAAATTAGTGACCAGGATCACCTACTGTATATTAAATACTTTCAACTTTACCTTAAATATCAATTAAATTTAAGTAAACAAATTATACTAAATGGCTATAGTGCCAGTTCCTCGTGGCAGTGTCCAAATGCTAACAACATGCTAGATTACAGACACGCTTCTAAGATTATTTTTTATCCTTCTTTGAAACAAAAACAACTCTAGTTTTATTCTTGGTGTTTGTTCCACCAATGAGATTTCTTTCAGATTTTATAAAAATGTCTGAAAATAAAATACAGCCCTGTGGTGCCTCTAGGTCAGTGGTGATCTCGGTGCAGTTCTAAAAATGGCAGCAGTACAGCTGCTTCTGTTCAAATGACAATGTTTCAGGGTGTTTTCATGGCTGCTGTGTCCATGTTGGAAATGTCCACCTCTTGATGCACCTGTTCCTCAGCCCACACTCGCCCACCTTCTCCCCTGTCATCTCTGTTCATCCCTGAGCATCAGGCAGTGGGCTGTTATCACTGAAGCGCTGTGACATGGTGTCACTGCTGTGGTGTAAATACGTGCTAAAAGTCATGGTGCTCAAAAAGAAAACTGATGGTTGACATGCCAAAGACAGTTTTCACTGCTGGTAGAGGGTAGATGGCAGAGTCAGCTAAAATGATCACATGTATACAGTTTGCACAACACAACATGGGCCAGAACTGGGTCACAGCCCAGACATGGGGAACCTGAAGCTGTGAGTTTCATTAAAGATGCTGTACTGTACATAACCACAGGTGAATATTCAAAAACCACATTAATGCTCTGTTACAGTCTATGAAAACACATTAAAGATTTATCGTGCATCATTTAGAATTCTAGAAATCAACTCAACTTACTGACATTTTGAAATCTTTGAAACCATGAGTCTGGTATCTATTAAAGTTCAGGGTAATGCTAATTGGCAAAAAATACATTTATAGGGGTGACTTATAGGGGTGTTGGATTCCACGGGTCGAGTAGGTCCCTTTCTGTGTGCAGTTGGCATGTTCTCCCTGTGTCTGAGTGGGGTTTCTCCAGGTACTCCAGCTTCTTCCCACTGGATTAACCAATTTAGTTAATTGGTGAATCTAAATTGCTCATAGGTGTGAATGTGAGAGTGAGTCAGCCATGTGGTAGATTGGTTGACCTGTGTTAAACTCTATTGATTGTCATTATAGACCCTAATATCTGTATGAAATCAACTAATATACCAAAACTCCACCAAGATGTCATCAGGGATGGATATACAGGGACAAGGTGGTTATTGTACTGTTTGCTCCCCAGTTATCTGTCGCTCCCAAGTTCCTAATATGGGTAATTGGACAAAAAAATAAGCTGTTCACTTTAAATAGACACAAGAGGACAGAGAAAGGTAGCCATTGTAACTAAATTCTTTCTCTTGGTCGGACTGCACTGTCTGAGACATTAACCTGCCAACCTGGTGTTCCTCAGTTTTTCATTCCTGGATAGATGACTGCTGTACATTGTCAGCTGGATGCCCTGAAAACAAATATTTTGTAAACACCAGCAGAAATCCAACATTGGTGAGCGTCAAATTTCTCCTTATCGTCAGTAGTGGTGGAGCTCATCCATGCTTGGCTGAGGTTTTGTGGCTGTTTAAACTAGTACATCTGTGCGTTCATATACTTGAAACTATTGAAAAAGCCAAGAGGATTTACACAATTGGAGGTGTGCACTTTCTAGTGGGTTTCTCATTTGTGTTTTGTCATTTTTGTGCTGCGTTTGGTCCATTTATTTGGTCCATTTATTTGGTGCATTTATTTAGGCTTTTAGGCCTGGTATTCGTACCCTCAAATGAACCTTGAAAACATCAAACTCCGTCCAGGAGACAAAAGAACAAAAGCTTTTAGCCCAGATGGGAGTGGCGGATGCTCTGTGTTTCCTAACTAACAAGATAATCAGGACATTAGCATCATCTTTACAAGCGGAAATCATATTTATGTCATCATCTTTGTGGTTTGACAATGGAGCCATTCAAAGTTTTCATTAGCACATCTTGGAAAAGCTCCTCTTATAACATCAGTGTTATTCCCTTTAGTAGACCCTCTGGGTGAGTGAAGTTTATGGAATGCTATGAATGACACTGATTTCCGTTAGTGTGTCCATCGGTCTGTTTGCTCAATTTAATATTTCCCCAGAGTTCAGTGCTATGAAAAAGTATTTGCCCCTTTCCTGTTTTTTTTTTTGTCTGTTTGCATATTTGTCACACTTAAATGATTCATCATCAAACAAATGTTAATACTATGCAAAGATAACTGGAGTAAATACAAATTCAGTTTTTCATTTATTAAGGGAAAATGCTGTCCACACCTGCCTGGACCTATATGAAAATGTAATTGCCCCCTAAACCTAATAACTGCCTTGCCACCCTTGGCAACAACAACTGCAACGTTTGCGATAACTGGACACGCACCTTCAATTTAATTATATTTGCCCGAAGGTTTGGGGGATAATCAGGATGTATTTTGTCAAATGTAAGATAAACCTTTGTATTTTTTATTCTTTTTTTTTTTTTTTTTGCCTTGGAACTCTCCCATGGATGCTACTTTTGCCCAGTCCCTTTCTTATTGTATGAACACTGACCTTAACTGAGGCAAGTGAGGCCTGTAGTTCTTTAGCTGTTGTCCTTGGTTCCTTTGACGACCTCTTGGATGAGTCGTTGTTGTGCTCTTGAAGTCATTTTGGTAAGTTGGCTACTACAGGGAAGGTTCACCAGTTTTCCAAGTTTTCCCCATTTGTGGATAATGGCTCTCGCTGTGCTTTACTGGCCTTAGAAAGCCTTAGAAGTGGCTTCAGAACCCTTTCCAGACTGATACATACATGAGAATGACTTTGTTTCTCATCTGGTCATCACGGCTTGGTGTGTTGCTGTTTGAGATCTTTTAGTATGTTTTACTTTGTCACTTGTACTTTGACTGCATTTTGTATTTACTAAGATTATCTTTGTGTAATTAATAAAATTTAATGGTGATCGGAATCATTTAAGTGTGAACAATATGCAAAACAATTTTAAAAAAGGGGAGAATACTTTTTCACAGCACTGTGTGTGTTTACGTCTATGAAACATAGCAACAAATCAGTATAGTGCATATTTTGACATCTAAGCTTTACCTGTGATTCATTTGAATTTTGCCTCTATTATAATAGTAGAGGTGTAATCAATATGTATATCTTGTTTAGAGTTGAAATTTAGTCTTTTAATCTTCAGTCTGGTCCGTCTCTAATGTCAGTGGCTGGTGCGCACATTCATCCCCATATGTGAAAATTATTGGCATGGGGATATTTTAGTTTGCTTTCATGGTGTAATTATCTCATAAATAAAGTTCTACAACTAAAGGAGCTCTTTCAGCTTCTGGTCACATTGTAACTCCATATTCATATTTCTCTACATAGTGGAAAAAAAAACTAATATAGAATATAAATAAGATCAAAATAATTCACCTCACTTTTTCTTTCACGATAAAACTGCTTGTCCAAAATGTTTTTTGCAGCACTTGACATGTAGTTTAATGTCTTTCTATGGATGACAAATCAGTTTCAAGACATGAACATCATAGTAACTGATATTGTGATGACGACTCAAACACCACAGTTGTAGCCTTAATTAATGTGTTGTTCTTAGCTTAACACATGAATGGGACCATGTTAATTCATGTGGATTTCTAATAGTTCATGTTGCACTACATACACTAATTCATGATAATTCATGTAACCTTACAATATAGAGTTGCCCAGTATTGTATGTCAATGAAGCTCAAAATGAATACTAAAGTAAAAGCTAAATTCAGCAGTCTTAGTCAAATATGGGTCTAACCACTTTAAGTCTTGCTTTTCAACCAAAGTCACCAAAATTTTGTAAAAAATAACTAATCACTTTTCAGTTAATATATAGTTTAAGTAAGTTAACTAGTCAACAGGGGTTTTAAATCAGAACTTTAAAACTGATTCCAAGTGCATCTGATTCTATGAAAATCTTGTCAGTCATATTCAGTTGAGCCTGCATTGTTCATTGCCATACACCCTGAAGAGCAAGAAGGAGCTTTGTGAACATCTTTAAATCAATGCATTATTAGACTTTTTAATTATATTTTTTATTATTTTTTTAATATAATAATGAAGGGCAGCAAGCAGTTTGGTAAACATTTGTTCCCAAAGTTTAGGAGGAGACAGAGGTTACTGTATAGGATGAGAGTAAGCTGGGTTCAGGTTAAGGAGCATGAAGGGGGTTCAGATAAAGGTAAATGGAAACATATGGATATGAAAACAGAATTCACATTTCACAAATTGTACTTCTGGACCCATATTAACGTTTCAGAGTAGGAAATCACTCCTGTGACCAAAATTCTCAGGGTGACACAATTTTGGTCCTACTTTAAGGAGTAGGAGAAATAGCAGTTTATGAACATTCCTGGCTTATGAAATCACTACTGACTCCACCCAAATGTAGAGGAGCTCTGGAGGTGTCCTAACTGGCATTAAGACAGTGAAATGTGCGCAAAGTCGCTGGGATCGGTTTCTACAACAATAATCTAAAAATAAAAGCCTATTGTTTGAACAATAGTTCTGTTACTAGTCCATCAACAAAAAGAAAAAATGCTGAGTGAGCAGAAACCACAATCATTAACTTTAACATGTTTTTTATTAACCAGGAAGATGCAATTATTTATTACAACTGATAACTTTGGCCACAGTAATGGTGAATAGCGTGTATTTATATGGCACTTTTCTACCTTATCGGTAACATTTGCTTTTCATTTACTTGCACACCTACAAAGGCAGAGCTGCATTGTAAGGTTCTAGCCTGACACACTGGGAGTAACTTGGCTCAGTGCCTTCCACAGGTCACTGCAACATGCAGAGTCATGAGGAGCTGGAGACTGTGATCAACTTAAATTGTAAAAACCTATGCTGTGAGATTTCCCACTCCTTGTCCAGTATGTTTACTTGTGTTCGGCTGAAGGCACATGAAAATTAAAATTGTTCTATTTACAGAACCCAATCTGCAGTCGCAGTCCATCAAACTGTCTGCAGCATTTAAATAGGGTTAGAGGAGTGGATGTGATTGGTCTTTAAAAGACTGATGCTATGTTTCTCCTACCAGTTATGTATTTATCCTGCTGAAGGCCTCCCATCCATCTTTTGCCCCACTGCACCAAGATTGCACCATAATTGTTATATTTAATTGGTCGCACCCACATTTGCACTTCCCTTGTGCCCATACACAGGAAGGTGGGTGGTCTGCACAGTCTGTGTTGTGAGATACTGTGCAGTCATTTGTAATATACATTAAATTTATTGTTGTTTCGTTTCTGTTATTCCATTTTTGTAAGGAAAGGTGATTATGGGGCTGGATCCAGGAATCAGTTTCAGCACAATCTGTAGGCTAATGAATTATCACCCTCAGAATTCTAATCACTGCATTTTGTAACCAGTTTTTTTCTAGATGCCTCATTATGTATACATTCCATGTGAGTGTTTCCTGAGAAGGTTTCCGCAGAGAATTGATCCCATTAAGCTGCCGGGGCATCAGTATAACAAAGTATTATGGCCAACATTAGGGACATGAAATGAGGGACTTTTTAGAATAAATTGGAAGACACAATATTTTTGAATAAAGTTGTATTATTTGTGTCAGAAACAAAATGTATTTATTATGCCATTATTACAGAATGGGTTTCTCACAGGCCATATGCATATATATAAACTTGCAAGCATGTGTAGAGGCAATTCTATGACCAGTTCCAGGTGTTTTCAGCCACTTGTCTGAACTCAAACAAGGAAAACATCAAAAACACAGGATTGTCATTAAGCAGTGGAGTTCTGTTGATTTTAATGACAAATACAAGGCATGCTTGTGGAGTAGGTAAAGTTCTATGACATGGCAGTACAGGCAGAAAAACATTCACAGAACAAGGCATTTCAAAATTGAATCCCACCTGGAGAGACTTTAATCTGCAGAATGGCTGTTCTTCCTGCTGCTCCACTTGTTTTCTCTGTTCGGGTACGTCATTTAAGGGTTTAAAGCTTTTTCTTTTTATCTTAATCTGTTTATCCACTTGTTTCATTTTTTGTCTTTTGTGTCATTTTAATACCGAGGGGAGATGTACAGGCTTTTTTCATAATAACATTGAGGTTTTATGTGGATGATTTCTCTCTCTCACACACACACACACACACACACATTTTCAAGCTTTCTCTCTGTCCCTTCATGTTGTTTCTTTTCTTACTCATTCTCACTGTCTAAATCCAGCTTTCTAACTTACAATAGAGCTGTTAAAGCCTCTGAAATGCTGAGCAGGCCTTGAAACCGTCTACTGAAAGTGTGGGCAACAGATGGACAGTGAAAGAGGCAAAGAGAAAGGGACCTTAAGAGAGAAGAGGGAGAGAGAGTCAGAGGTTGGTCTGAAAGCTTGAGAGTGCCTTTAGCGCTGTTGGATTAAGGTCACAGAGGAGTTTTATAATGACAACACGCAGCACAATGTCAGTTAATATCACAATCACTCAAACTTCCCTCAATAATTACTGTTCTGTGGTTGTACTGGACAGCCCCCGCAGCCACAGGTTTTATTTTTTTATTTTTTAGGAGGGTGCAGGGGTCTAAACATTCCAATTGTTCAAGTTTACCACAGGCAGCACTCCCTAAAGAATTTAAAGAAATCCCTGCTAATCCCTGAATCCCCACCAGTTTCTACTGAATGATTCAATTTCCCTCTCATTGTGTCACACTCAGCCTGTGTGTGTAAGTGTGTGTGTGTGTGTTTTGCTGTGTATCAGGAGCGAGGGAGTGCATGGTCATGTGTTGACTGTGTGCGACTCCGTGTGTGTTTGTGTTCAGTCTCAGGTCACCAGCCTTGAGTGCATTGCAATGAAGCTTTGGGCCACGGGTGTCAAAGCATGGACAATAACAGCTACGGAGCATGCTCAGTGGCCTTTTGACTGACAGCCGGGAGCAGTGGGCTGTGTGCTTGCGTGGGTGAGGGGGATGGACACTCAGTGGAAAGTGAAATAATGGTTCTTATGACTCTCATCTTCTCTGCTCTGTGGGGTTAAGGTCTGACTTGATTACCAGCAGTCGCATATGAGAGTGGTTCAACCAACAGATTTACTACTGTCAATTTCTCTAAAGAAAACTACATACTTTTACACTGTTTTACATATACATAGCTGTCATTTCATAAATATTATGTTTACATAGGCCTCAACAACCTATATAACCAAAAAGGTTGAAAGACTGGTCATGTTATTAATATTGTTTATATCTCATGTACAGGTGTTTTATATCTTACTCATTTGTGCCATTTAGCCACTTTGACTCAATCCACTGTCACACCCACCATCAGGGGCTGTCCATCCATAAATCTTGCCCTCCTCTGTTATAGCAGAGGATTCAGTTTGACTCCATTTATGCAGGGTTCCAGCTACAATTCAGTTCATTTCAATTCGCACTAGAACACAGTGGAGAGAAAACATTAGGTGGTCATTCAGCAGGTGCAGCCACACTACCACTCAGCGACACTGACTCAGAGACTGCGTCTGCCCGACCTTAGACGTGCGACCCTCCGCACGACTCATCCAGGAAGTCATAAAAGAACCCAGAACATCTAAAGAACTTGCCAGTGTTCATTATTTAAACAAAAAAGAAAAGGGACCAGGCGAAAGTATAGCTGTGCAAAAGCTGATGTAAAATTTCTAAAAGTATCTGCAATGATTGATCTGATTCCCTGAGTCACAGTGAGCTTTGTGGCTTCACGTTACCCACGCTCTGCAACACAGAGGAGAAAATGACTGTCCTGCTGAGACAGACACACAGATGCAGTTCTGATGACAGAGTCGCTGAACTCAGGTCAGTCAGTGTGGATTGAACAGATTGTTGCTTCAGTAGCACTCACACACTGTTCACATATTTGTGTGGATTCCCAGTAACATTTCTGTGGATTCTAATATAATAGGAACTAGTGTTAATGTTAGTGTGAGGAAGCAACCACATCTTGAACGAACACATCTGGCACTGTGCCATTTCTCCCACTTCCTCTGGTGGCAGTTGTGCATCTGTTACCTTTCTTCCTCCATTTTGGTGAGATGTGGGTTGAGTAGCTCGCTCTGAAAGGCGATACTCCGTGCTCTATGCCTGATCTGATTTAACATTTAGTAAAAGGCTTCAGAGCCTGGAAATATGTCTAACAATGTCTGTAGTGCTGATGTAAAGTGCTTAATGATGTGGTCACAGTTTATTAAGGCAACTTTGTCATACTTTGTGAATAATGTGACAATAATGATAATTATGTGAATTTTTCTAAGTTCTGGCGCTGGGTACTGTCAACTGTGCTCAAAATGATAAATGTTTCATTAGTTCATTGGTTCTTTGTCTGTACTCAACCAGAATTCTGAGCCCAAAGTTCAGTTCTATGCAATTAACAAGGTGCTATATCCTTAAACTAAAGTTAATGTTAATTCATGTTTTTTATGGTTGGATTCATGCACTCACACACTTTTACTTAGATGCCATTTATAAAAGACAACTGAGTAGCAAGGAGATGGCTGGGGTGGATCGTGTGATTGGATTTAAGCCACAAAAGCATTTTGATTAAGGTTAGAGAAAGATTGTTGTTTTGTTTAAAAGTAATAAAAACATTGTGTCTGCAGGCACTGTTACTGTTCAGACCACCATCTTTCTCTCACCCTAACCAAGCACTCTGTATGCCTAAACACAACCATAAAAAAACATCACACTGTTTAAGTATTATGTCTCTTATATCCACCTCTTCCTCTCCTTACAGATTGATGGTGTGTATTGCATCCATTAGTGTGTGGGCCCTGTTACTATTCCCCCTCTTAGTGTAGACCATAGGGAGAAACTTTACAATTTTACTTTCAAAGATAGAAAAGAAGAATCAGCAAACATCAAGGTATAGACCTCAGTCAGTGATGAGATACTCCGTTAAAAATTTATATACTAGAAAGCACTTGCCTAAAATTTGTGTAATGTCGTAAAGATCCATTGTTGCTCTTCTTCAGTTTTTGCCTTGTGTTATTGGTGATTAAGCTGTTGAGTAAGCAGCTAAAAACACCTAAGTGGCAAAAGAACACGATTGGTCTCATCATACACTATGACAAACAGAATGTGTGGTGATCATCATCAGACTAATTTCAGTCAAGAATGATTTGGTGGATTATCTTTACAGTAGCTTACAATACATGAAACTGACCATGGTCAAAACACAAAACATGTGTCCATTTTTACTGCCTACCTGATGTCTTTTAAATAAGCAAGCCAGACTTAAATCACAAGATTTCTGATTGTAGTTCGATCATGAAATGCAGTTTTCCTGAACATGAAGCTGAAGGGTTTTGTAAAAAGATAATAACTCATCTGTTAATTGGTGTGAACAGGTCAGGTTTTGTTATGTCTGTGCTTGTGGTTGTATAGTTATAGGTTGTATATGTTTTTTAAGTATTCTGTATTCTTAAAATCCACAGGCTGACAACTTCAATGATTGCAAACCTGTAATATAACACTCAACATCTATGTTAAAAAGTAGCACGTAATGGAGCTACACACATTTTTAATGTGGAAATCCCTAAATCCAAATTGCCAGTTAACACAAATTCACCCTCGAGACTGGATGGAGCCTGTTGTATTTCATTCCTCTGCTCAGGGTTCTTTACTCAGACACCTGCTGCTGTGAAAGGACTCCACTCGAGTGTTAAGAGGCCTACTTGTGAGTCTACTTGAACCAGTCTGAAAGCAGCTTTGAATTTTCTGAATGTGGTGTCATATTTGGACTCCTCAGGGATCCTTATAGCACAAATTAATAGAACTCAATTGGTTACCCTTTATACTTTAGTGTCAAAAAATGCACATTCTTCACTGTGTGTACTGTATGATACAATTATGCATTAAGCTGAGGTTAAAACACAAAGCAGGGCGTTCTTCACTTTTCTTTTCATTTGATTTTCATATCAGGTATGTCATTTCCATGTCTTGGTATACACCACCTTCTCATCAATCACTACCCAGTTTGCTGACAGCGGCTGAGGCTAACTATATGTAATAAAGAGTAATTGATGCCACTTATCGGGGTAATTTGGCACTGATGAGCAGCTGCCCCTAGCAGCTCCTTCTGCCCAAGCAAAGTACCTGAGGTGACTGAGTGACCGAAGGAATCAATAGCACACATATGGCTGCGGCGAGACATTCTGCTCTGTTCAATAGCAGCGGTGTAACCAGAGATGGTAGAACAGATGGAAACTTCGGGGACAGAGTGTCCACAGGTGAAGCTGATGCTCAGCCAGATGATGTTTACACTAGAACACTTAAAAAGAAATGCATTAACAGAAGGTTTCTGAGGTGCTGCGTTTTCAAACCCAGTCATATAACCTTTTCTAACTATAAACGTGACCATGACCGCATGCATTATATGCATGGAGGTGAAGTTTGAACTCTGTATTGAAGCCAGCCATGTCAGATCATGGAATAGAGGAGATTCTGTGGTTGACAATATAAAATGGGTGATATTTTCTCAGCTGTATGTGCAGATTTAGTAAATAGCCAAACATTCTTTGTGAATGCTAATGATCTAGGACCATATTCATGACAGTGCCTTTGCTTTAGCCTCTTTCAGATGTACACCCAGACAAAAGGCAGAAGAACCCTGCTGGCATTACATAAAACTAACAAAAACATTCTCACTACTGTAGGCCAGTAGCATTTCTGTCACTATCACGATCCAGTTGGTACAATTGAGAACTGAGGATAGCATTAAAGAGAAAGAGCTTAAATGAATGTGTCATACATTATACAAACTTTAAATAAACTGCAAAAGAAAGATTACCATCACTACTGATGTCAGAGGTCCCCTACATGTTTGAATGACAAAACACCATCACTTTACCAAAAATGAAATTCAAAAGTCATTCATGTATTCCTCATTAAAAATAATAACCAATTATAACATTTTATCAAATGACTAGCTTGTAATTAGTGAAGAGTAGTTTGAAAAATAGCTGTGTGAGAGCCGCCAGTGTGTGAAAAGACTTTCCGTCTGTATGTTAGAGCTAAAAGGAAGACATTGAATGAACTAGGTTTGAAAATGTAATCTGATCAGAACAACCATGTCAAATTATTACCAGATGACAGTTTTCAATATACTGTATATTCTACTGAATCTTTCTCATTCACCCC
>OMLM01007788.1:0-18837 GCA_900302695.1 Helostoma temminkii | reverse complement strand
CCCCCCCCCCCAGCGTTAGCATCAGTACAAACATAATATAGGAAACTCATTTTAAAGAGCAGATTAGGAGCAGTGTGATTTCATGCATCACGTTTGCTGTTTGAAGCTAACGGAGATGATAGAGCTAAACAGTTTGACAGAGAACAGACAAGACTCTAAAGAACTAAAGAGGCCAAGATGGGTGGAAGAAAGAAAAGGGTGAGACAGACGTAGAGAGAGACAGAGCAGGTGGGTGGGTTGGATGACGTGTTGTGTCAGTTTGTGAATTACAGCCTTACACTCATGACAACTCGTCTGTATCCGTGTTTCACTTTGCTTGACAAAGCATGAAACCAGCAAAGACACAGGATAGGATTAGGAATGAAGAAAAATGACAGGAATGTTGATGATTAGGTCTGTGAGTGCCTCTGTTAGTGTGACTGCACACCGATCAGCTACGATGCTCAAAGCACCAGGTTCTTTTAATATAGCGGCTGATCAGTGCATGTGTAAATGTTGCACAGAGTCTCTGTGTTATTACGTCTGAGTACCCTTCCATGTGGTGACAATTTGTACACAGTTTGAGCAGTTGGAACCAATGTGTGCACGTGTGTGTGTGTGTGTGATTGGAACTACAGCTACTCTCTTAGCTTCATGGTGACGACCATCTGTTCTACCAGATGTTTTTACCTGGCAGTTGCAGTCACAGAGTATGTAGGCACAGGTAGTGGTGGCACACATGCTGGTCTCATCCAAAGTGTAGAAACTGTAAAAATGGCAGGACTCTGTTATTCCATACAGAGTTAGGATAAGATTTTTGCTTTTGGTTATCTGCCACAGTTCATCATGAAGCCAGTGAGATCAATTGTCCAGGATAGCACTGATCTTGTCCATCATTAATGTTAATTTTGGATTCCTGGAAATCACTTTGCCTGTCATCTTATTTATAGTCTCACAAAATTCCATTCAGCACGTAGCCTTCTCCTCAACCAACATCATCTGCTAAAAGCTAAAAAATAGCAGCTAACAAGAAAGAAATCACCAATCTGGCTTCTTCTTTCCATATGTCACATGTTTGCATGTTCTCTCATTTGTGTATGGGCTTCCTCCCAGTCCAAAGACATGCAACTAGTTAAATTGGTGACCCTGAATTGCCCATAGGTGTGAATGTGAGCATGAATGGTCGTATACTATGTGTCGGCCCTGTGATTAACCAGGGTGTACCCCGTTTCTAGGCCAATGGCAGCTGGGATTTGCTCCAGCAAACAGTTGTAGCAACCATATTAAATGTGTCTATATTGCAATGCTAATTACACAAAATCATAAAACCCATGTATGTGCTTTATGTTTTGTTGACTTACCAAACTGGTCTTCTGGACACAAGATGCCCCCCTGACCTCTTGCACACCTGCTCCAGGGGCCCCTGGCTGCAAAAACACTTCATGGTTTTCCATGACTTGTCCATGAACCACAGGATCAGTGGTTCGACTACTTGTTCCTCCTAGCTGCATGTTAAAGCGTCCTTGGAGACACCAAAACTCTGCAGTAGTGCCATCATACAGTATATCTGTCCAACAACAATCCCAGTGGACATCAATTCAGGATGTGAAAATAAAAAAATTAAAATGAAAATTGTATTTATCTGTGTGTAGCTTGTTAGTTTCTATTTTCCACCTCTCTTTGGTGAAATGTGTGCATGTCTGTATTGAAATGTGTTATGATAATGGACTATTTAAATAAATTTGATTAGTTTTTTGATTTGATCCCTTGATGATCATTGATCAGTTTTAGCTCAAATGAAGGAGGCACTGCTAAAACAATAATAATAAAATAATGAAAATATTAGTTTACATGAATAAACTTTTCCTTTTAATATATATTGAAGTGTAAAAAATAATCATCAGATTGTTTTTGCAATTCCAAAAACGTTGGGCTGCTGTGTGAAATAGTGTAGTTAGAATCCTTTTCAGTTAAGAATGGGACAACATTCCTCCTCAAAACTGCAGCAACTGGGGGGGATGCTACACTGTGGTAAACATGGCCCTGTCCCAACTTTTTAGAGATATGTTGCTGCCATCAATTTATTATTACATCAAATAATATTATTTTTTCCTAGCAGTGTGTAGAAACCAGCAAATGTCAAAAAGACAGTTAACTATAATTTTTATGTATGTGCTGCTAAGTTTGGGAATATATCTATATCTCTGATGTTCTTTAGACATCAATGTTGTTTCATTCATTGACAGCTAGGTATGGTTAGGTGTGGACTTTCTTACCCATGCCCACAGCATGGGCAAGAAAGTAACTAAACACATTTCTACTGATAGTGAACGCATATCTATTTATGTAATTCAATCAGAATCAAAAAAACATTAGTCTCTGTGAAAGTGGAAATTATTCTAACCAGGTTCACAGCACTGGTTTGATGACACAGGCTTTAGGGGAAAAATCCTCTGCAGAGTTCCTAATTAAACAGAGCAGGTGTTGCTGGCCATCACTTTGTCTTGAAGTCTCATTAAGTACAGTATTATTATTATTATTTTAATAAAAATAGTTAACACAATAACAGTAAATGTGACATTTATGCCAAGACGTTTCAAACTAGCCTGAGATGTTTAAGGCTGTAGTTCACCATCACTGTTAATGCTATAAAGCAGTACATCTAGCCTACATTCGAATGTAAAAGTGAAAAGGCAGATGAATTAGACAGTTGAATTAGCTGATTCAGTGGTTTGAACAGCTTTATGACAACATATGGGGCTCGGTACTAGAACTACAATCACCTGTTGGTTCTAAAGTCAACAAAGTGCAGCTGAGCCCATTAAGAAGAGACTAAGAAGAGCAGAGTCTGATCCCAAAATGGCTCTGACCATTCATTTGAATTTATAATGTGTAACTAAATTTCATCGAACATAGAACTTCAACCCCATAATTCCACCACACACCATCTCTCACACCAGAGCTGATCACTCCTACTATATTCAATCCATGTGTTTCCACTGGGTCTGAGTGTGTCACAATGGCCCCAGAAGCAGCTTTCGCTCTACTCCTATCTATGTTTGATGGAAGTTGCTTCTGAAACATGGAACAAAACATCTGAGTCGCAGCAGCGTCAGGAGGAATTGTGGGGGAAGAGGATAGTCTATCAGAACTACTTGTCAGACAGTGGAACAGCTTCCAGAAGCCACTGTCCCAACAGCTGTTGACCAGTTGTGTAAGAAAGTGTGATTCTCATCTGTCAAACATGTCTGTAAGTTTTCATGAAAAACTGAGCGCAGCTTTCTGAATGACAGCCCTTAAATGTGTGTTTCAGACAGTCTGTACAATATGTGTAATCTGTGTTTAGAATATAATGACTAACAGTCATATGGGAAGCTCTGAGTCATGATTTTTAACAAACACTATCACAAATGTTCTCTATGTGTAGCTGGGCTGGAGCTCATTAATGCCACAAATTGGCATCATAACTCATTATTTAGTGGGTGTCAGTTACCCAGATGATACTGTGATTAGTCAGGGAACAGAATTTTAATTTATAAAGAGCCAGCCTGGCTCCCTGGTTATGTTCCACATACGGTCAACTTCCTGTCTCTTCTCTCTCCCTGGTTCACTCACTCACTAATCAGCCTGATCCATAAAACCTTTACTCATCTCTTTATAAGCAGGTCTGCAGTCCTTTCTTCCTCTGCCAGATTGTCTGCTACCCTGTCCACAAGCAACTTTCCTGCCAGGTTACCTGATTCCTGGCTACACGACCTGGCCTCTGACCTTTGACCCCGCTCTGCTTTTTGGACCTGATACCTGTCCGGCCTCTGTCTGTAATCTGTTCTGTGACCTACTGTGTGGCCTGAGCTCCAAAACCTGTTCCCAGATGTGATATGACTTCTGAATTCTCAGATATGTTTAACCTGTGTGTTTTGTCTTTATGGATCTGGACCTTGGACTCTGACCTAAGGACTGGACATGGATTGTGAGCTGGCTTTATCTTTGTGTGTAAGTCTGTAATGTGCAGAATTTGTGAAGTCACATGTCACATGGAAGCTTCATCTTGTCCTCACTCACCATTTTGGTTCACCACCTCTCTTCAGAAACTTGAAAATTAAAACAGGACTAAAGGCAGGTATACTCTGTGTGATTCTGGGCTGTCCCAGACAAAAGATCAAACATAGCAATATCTCAAAAGCAGTGGTCCTACATCATGCCATGAGAGGTTCAAAGACAGGTGTTGTCACAGTCTTGCAACCAGATAGATAGCCTCAGAAAAAAAATTGACAGTGTCACAAGTTTGAGTAATAAACAAAAACAGCATTCCTTCAGTATCCTCCATTAGTCCTTTGTGATTCTGCAGTTCCACAGGGGAATGAAATACCTGATAACAAAATTGAATGAGTGGAAAAAATGTTCCTTGTTTATATACATTATATGCCCAAAAAGTAAGTACTGCTCCTACTCAAGCTCTCATCTTTAAAAATACGTCTCCCTACTTAGAAGTCAATTTATGTGTTCTGATGCACAACTGAGTGTTTTCTTTCATTCTGGTATTGCCCTCTCTCCATCCACAGCATGGTTTCCTGTGCTGGTGAAAGAAAACAATCCACAGAGCGTCCAGGCATTTGTCAGGACAAAAAACGTCTAATTTTTACATATATTCCTCTCCCCTTCATTTAAAGTTCCACTCCAGATTTAACCTATTAACCTATATCTCTGTAACTTAGCACAAGTGGAGAAAGTAAATGAGTATAAGCTCAAGGTGCCCTTAAGCAAGGCACTGACCCCCCCCCAGCTGCTGTGGAGCGGCTCAGCGTGTGTTTGAACTGGGCAGAAGTTAGTGTGTTGGGCAGAATGTAAAGCAGCGTGGATCCAAAATAAAGCGGGGAGCTGATTCAAATGAGAAAAAGAAAACATGAGTGAAATGCAATGGAGTGAATAGAAGGTGAGATAAAACAGAACAAGGTCATAAGGTTCTCAGTGAAGAACCCACAGGAGGCCATGTTGTTAAATATTGTACTAGCATCTGTAGCTCCAGTCCGAAGTGAGTACAGCTGGAAACAGCCTTTATTTATGCCCTCTGTGTGTGTGTGTGTGTGTGTGTGTGTGTGTGTGTATGTGTGCATGATGGATCAGTGAACTGAATTAAATTCACTGATGGGATAAAATAAAAGTCCAAGATCAAGATCATCAAGAACATTATTTCATCGTTTGATCACATTGAACCATTTACTTATAAAAACGTATCTGTCAAGTATATTTTTTAGCCTTTACTTAGTAGTCACGAAGGCAACAGACACGGTGGCTCAGGTGGTACAGCAGGGTTGGTGGTTTGATCCCCAGCTGCTCCAGTCCACATGTAGCCTGTGTAACCAAGTGTAACCTGCTGGATAAAAGCCTCTGCCCAGTGACTAAATGTAAATGGGAAAAAATGTGTTAATAAAAGTTACGAGCATGCAAGCATCCCACATACACAAAATAACAATGAATTTCCATTATTCGTGTTTATATATTTTTTTGTGTTTTTTTTTATTTTAATTATGTTTTATGTTTTTTTTATTGAACATTCCAAAACAAACAACTAGCCTAATCTACATGCTGGAGTATACAAGCACAGTATAAACTCCATACAGAAAAGGCCCAGATGATAAATTTGGACCCAGGACATTTTACTGTGAGGCAGGAGTAATTTATTGTTAATCTCATAATGTGTATGGTTACAAATGAATTAAAAATATGAGTCTGTTCTGGATATATCACCAGACTCAATCTTTCCACATGTAAACATGGAATGCATTCGCTGTCTCATTCTGCTGTAGAATTTGTACGTTCTTCTGAAGAAGGGCCACTGCTTGTCTCAATAGCGGCTGCTCTTGATATCATTAGCATCAGGTTAATCTAAAGAAACGCTGAGTACAATGCCATCAGCTGCCTGACTCAGTGTTCCTGACTCCATCGTGTAGGTCAGGTATTGCTGAAGCTCTGGCTAAATTTTCATTTCTGGACATGTCTGTGTATGGCTCTTTGCCTGCAGTGTGAAAAGATGGTGACTCTGTGTCATCTTTATCATTGATAAAGATTGACATAGTTATAAATGGATGGCATTCGATCTGCTGATCCTTTTAGCAATATCGATGTCCTTATGGTTACCACAGGAAATCACCATCACATGACATTAGCTGGCTATGGTGAATCAGCTGTAGTACAGTAGTAAACTCCTGGCTCTTCATTGCCACTGTCATCAATAGTAAGATCAGTGTAAACAAAATCATAAGGTTCATCTAAGTCAGAACAAGAAAGGTCAGAGGTGCAGGGAGCTCTTTGACAGAGAGCAGCACCAGCAGAAAACACTCCTTATGATTCTGTGGTGACAAAAACAAAAGAAGAATATTGTCCTTATAGAGCACTAAGAGCAGTATATGACACCTTTGCCTTTCCTATACATTTACTGCAGTGTGTTTTTGTAACCTTTCAGTAATCGGTGAAAAGAAGCTGTGCACTCTTAATTACATCTTCCTCCAAAGTCCTGCAGAGAAATGGAACTGCAGCCTGCTCCTGACAAACATGAAGTTCAAGAGTCATTCTTACCTTAGACTTTGAGCGGAAACATGACGAGTGTGGTTTCTTCTGCCCTGGGAGACACGGCAAGGACTTTGAAGGTCCAGGAGAGCAGGAGTCTGCTTCCTGTTATACACATTATATATTTCTTCACAGAAAACTGGCATCAAGAAGCAAGTGTGTGTGTGTGTGTAAGAGAGAGAGAGAGAGAGACATTGTAATTGCAGCCCTCAATACAGGCTACTTATTAGCACCATAATAATGTTCCATTGTTGTTGCTTGATGCCAAGCTCTGATAAAGGATGTATGTTATAGAATTATTATATTCATGTAGTCATTTTATAACACATAGCATCTGTTAGTGTGCATGTCCAAGCTTAGTCAGATAAGGTTCATGTGTAGCAGATACTGTCTGCACCACCAGGACCGTGTCAAACATGAATCGCTGGTCAGGATGTTTGTTTTGTGTTCGAAAAAGTCTTGTGTCAAAACTGATTTTGTCACTTTTCAATTAAAACTACAATGTGCAACATTTGGGATTTAAGTTAGCTGTATGTCTCCAAAGCTGGTATTTTGGAGATATGTCCATTGGTTGACTAATATGAAGGGATCTCTGAAGAGAAAAGCTACAGTCAAACTGCTCTCAAATGTTCCCCACATAGTAGAGAAACATGATAAAATTGCCTCTAAGGTCCTCCCCAAAAGTGGAAAACATAATACCTGTCTCCGTTATGGTAAATCAGGACAGAGTGTCCTACATAGACTGCCTCTGTATGTGACAATCTGGGATGAAATGGTCTAATTGGTGCCCTTTCAGTGGAGGAAAGTGGGGGTGTCCGGTGAAACACCCCACCAGTGAGAAAACACAAGCTGGAGGTTCTGTATAAGTGCCCTTTAGGATTCCTAAAAGTCTAAAATACTGAAGTGCATAATTGCATGCCCTTTGAAAATGCTAATAATTAATTTCAGTGAACAAAAGACACTGAAGTGCCCCGTACGATGTGTGCATGGGAGAAAATACACTTTGAAACGCTTGCTCCATCACAGAGGTGCTGTTTACCATAGCACTCTTTAAAATGTTGTAGGATGTCTTTCTATCCTAAAAATTTCCAAAGCTACGGTGTGCAACTTCTGGGAATCAAGATAACAAGTACGAGATCAATCTGCTAGTGGAGAGCAAATATGTTTCTTGATGCACATCCCTGAGTGCAGTATGTATGTAGCTGTGTCCTTTCGAGGCCGAGGAGACAATTTATACTGGCCTGATTCTTGCTTTATTACAAATCGAAGAATTAAACCCGTCCTAGGCCAGTTTACATGACAGCATCACGCACAGTCATGGTGAAGCTCGGATCTCTGCACCAACAAGTTGTCAAAGCCCACCCAGGGCTCCCTGTGACAACCACAGTCACGTTTTGCACCTGTCCCAAAATAATCAACCTGCCAATCAGCATGCATTCAATCACCTACTGTATTTTCTCATTCCTGCCCTCCAGAACTTCACAGAAAGCTGTGAAGCAGAGCCTCAACATTATTTTTAGTTTCTTTTCACTGAGAATCAAAGACAAAATCAACACCAATGGTTTCTGCAGCACCTGACGCTTAGATTTATCACCTTAAGTCTCACCGTAGTGGAAGTGAGAAATTCTGTGTGATTTTAGCTCATCAGCTTTTCCTGGACTCTCCTCCACTGACTAGCTCAGTGTAGCCACTGAGTGGGCTGTCTCAGTGGGCAAGGCTGTATTTTACAGGTTCATTTTTGTGTACTGTAATATGCTAATAATGCAGGAGATGTTTTCTGGCAAAATGTTTCTGGTACTAACTACTGTAGTAAGAACACAGACACGTCCATGAGAGTTTAAGAGAGATAAAGAAAATAGTCCATGATAATGTGCATTCAACACTCGTTATTCAATACATTCTATACACATACTGTAATTTATGTTCTATTCATCAGGCTACTGTGCACAAGCATATTGTATTCTGTAGATTATAAGTAGTTTTAACATGTTAACAAAGTTGAACAGCTCTCTTGAGGTCATGATCCAAAGCTTCCAGAATAGCTTGTTTGAAATTACAGCTGCCAAAGGAGATTCAACCATTATTAAAGAGTTCACATACTTTTTTCCACTAGCACTCTGAATATTTAAAGACCTGACACATCATACCATTTTAGATGCTTAAGCTTAAACACGTTGTGTTTCTTTACAGTTTTTACTTGGATGATAAGTCACAGTTTATCATAAAATCAGGTCACTCCAAAGTGTTCACATCCTTTTTCTTACCTCTTTAAGGTGCAAGAATTTTTATTTTACATTAGATTCAGCTTAAAGCAGTGACATTTTAGGATACTTAGTCTAAGAAATCCGAATCAATCTTGAAAAAACAACACGATAATACACGGGTACTCATTTCATTTTGTTAAGCGCTCCATTAAAAAGGTCATGTAATCTGTAATATTTCTCAGTAATATGTGGACTTGATAACCATCTAAGTGCAGCAGCACAGGATGTACTGTTCACCATGGTTAACAGAAAGTTTTTATGAGCTGTGATGGAATTATAATTATATATATATATATTATAGATTAAGATACATATATTCTTCCATCCATCCATTTTCTGTACCCTCACGGGTGCTGGAGCCTATCCCAGCTGCTGAGTGATGAGAGGCAGGGTACACCAGTCTATCACAGGGCCACATATAGACAAACAACCACTCACACACCTACAGGTTACCCTTTTTTAACCTGCCTGTCTTTTGATTGTGGGAGGAAGCTGGAGTGCTGGAGAACATGCAAACCCCGGGAACTGAACCCAGAACCTTCTTGCTGTGAGGCGACAGTGCTAACAATATTAACTACAATACAGTGGTATGCCTCTGCCAAACAGTGACGTTGTAGTTTATGTGAATGTCTCTCCAGACATACATTCTAATGAGCCTAATGAAGTCCAAGTAGATATATGTGTAAGGGGATATGGAATTCCCTCCAGGTATTTCTAAGAATGGGACCTTTTACCACTAAACTATAATCCGTTTATCCTGAGAGGATTCATAAGATCCACATACTTGAGGTTACAGTGACCTTCGACCTGCCATTAATGGCATTTTAGAAATTAACCAACTTAAACTCAGTACATCTGTCTATCTATCTATATCAATATAGTCCAATTTCTGTTTGTCTGTCTGTTTGTTGCTTATAGACAACCAAACAAACACAAAACAACCAAAATGGAACAACCCTCACAGGTTCAGACTTTGCATTTTTACACCCAACCGGACATACTCCATTTGAAATGTCACATCAAAAAATCCCATCAGAAAAATAGTCTGTTTGATTTCTGTGTGGGAGGGTCTCTGTGTAGAGAGTGCAGGAATCACAATGTGACACAAAAAGTACACTGCGGAAATCTGTTGTGTTTTGTTTACAGCGCATGAAAGCAGAGGCAATCACATGATTAGAAAGGATTCCAGTGCATTGGTAAAAACAGCTTTTGGCTAGATTTTATTATTCGTGTCATACAACCAAAAATAAAATCTTATGTGCCTATGCAGGTCTGACTGTTCATTTTCATACTTCTTTTGTATGACACTTTTACTGAAGTCCCAGCCAATACCAGATAATTGAACTAGTTACACATGTTCTACCTCAAGAACATTCATCTTGCACTGTATGTCATGTGTTTTGTCTCTGCTATGTAAAATTCACAACCCAACAAGTCATCAAACAGCGTGTGACCCTGGCACTAAAAGCAGGCCAGCGATCAGGAAGAAATGCTCAGGATCGTCTTTGCTCAATAATTACTTACACTGATTAAATGAACTGCATTTGCCCAGTGCATGCTGGGATGTGCTCCAGACCCCTGGGACCCTGAACAGGATAAGTTTTGAAAATGGATGGAGGATTGAATTAATATGTTTAAATGAAGCAAATTATGCAATTAAAGAGGATGCAGTATGCAGAGCAGCAATCAGAAGGCTGAGAGACATGCATATAAATGAATGAATGAAATCGGAAAGCCTGTTATGATGGCAGAGTTTCCATTACTTGAGCCAAAACATATTCAAGATAATGGACTGCCTTTTCAGAAAACTTCTTTGGATTGATCTTTTTTATCAACCTTGAAAACATAATTGGGTCCTTGAGGCAGTGTATTTGGAGATTCTGGATGAAAGATGTTTACCAATTTCTCTCTGTACTTTTATACGGTAGTAGTGTATGTGTGGTGTAACACTAGGACTATGAATACCTGGTGGTATTAAATTACCCAACTAAATGAACAAAACAGACCAGATATCACAGAGAAAGCCTGCCCCCTGTGTGAGCCTGAGAGCCAACCTTGAAAAGGTCAGTTTTTGTTCTCACAAAGAAGAAAAGTTCATTCTGAAGAAGGTATCCCTTTTGCATGATGCCCAGCATCTCTATTCAAATCTGAATTTAATCAAGATTATTATCCATTAAAATCCAGCCTTTAATGTACCTCAGACTGAACAGACTGAAGCAGAATGGATATGGACACGCCACTTACACATCTTGTGTCCTTTCAGGTTGTATAGTGGCTATATAGTGTGATACCCTAACCTTATCGCATGATGATACTTCCCACTTGGCTTTTGATGTCACTAATTAAAGCAGCAGGTGCTTTGCTCATTGATGCCATGGAAATAATGAAAGCTGCCTGTTTGATCAACTTTATGCACAAAGTCAACTGGGTGGGTGTTAGGCACGAAAAGTTAATTCCTGAAGCAGTCTGATCATAACACAATGTCTGACACAGTCTATTGACATCCCTTATACTGACTGCTAATAAACAACATCAAAGGATGTAACTAAGCATCACGCCTTGGAGTGAGACAGGACTGGATACCCAGATGGAGCACCTTTCAGTCGACCTTGTCAGCCTTGCTACAACAGAGGAACAGCAATCTATCACATAGGTCCACAGTGGAATATTTTGGTAAATGTTAAATGAATTGCTATGAAACTTTCCACAAATATCCATGGAAGCCAGAGGATGAATTCTTGTAACTATAGTGATGCCTTGATGTTTTATCTTGCAAAAATCAGTGAATCAGCTCCTCAGATACCAAGTGGCTTGGCACAAAATTTAGCATAGACATTCACGACCCTTATGACCATAATGACTACTGAGTTGATATCTACTTAGAAATACAGTGAATTTTCTTCATTTTATTTTTGCACCTGTTGTTTCGTGTCTATAAATCAAATAACCTTTGACAACGGGAGACAAAGATCAATGAACAGGCAGCAGTTTGTTATGTAGCTATTTAAAATTACATCTGAAAGTTGCTTTAACCTCATTAACATTGTCCAGAAGTTACAGTACGAGCACACAATCCTCTGTGTCACTGTCTGAATAATGATGGACCTGCGAGCAGCAGAGAGAATCAAGTATGGATTTATATCAGCTAATAAACACAGGCAGGATAATGGAATTGATTTATGGCTGGCTTAATGACACAGTGGAACCGAGCCTACAGGCTTGTGGAGGATTTGGCAGTAACCTGTGTTAGTGGCTGTGTTACAGTAATTTGTTGTGTTTTCATGCTGTCAGACAGGTTGTCTGCCATTAAGACACTGAGCTGATGCCGACTGATTAATGAAGGCCGAAACCAATACACTAGCAGGGAGAAGTGGAAAGACAGGTCACTTCAATACACTGTGGAAACTCATCCAGAGACATATACTGTAGGACACAGTGTTACCACAAAAGAAATGAATTAACTCTCAGTCCCTTTATTGTGTTCTTTGTATTTATGTGGTATTATTTTTGTGTCACTGCTATTGTAGACCCAGTCAATAGATCCAGTCAATAGACCTAACCCATCAATAGACTTAACCTGGGTGGCTTAGTAAATAGTTCTGTATACAAGACTGTTTGTGTGTGTGTGCATGTGCATTTGAAAGTTTTCATTCTGTGTGATTTTGTCTTTAGTCCATCAACAAAAACTAGAAGGTCCAGATGGCAGCCGCAGGGTAGCTTTTTCTATAAATTCTTTCTGCTACTTCACAATTCAACGAGAGCAGAGTGAGTAATGGAAATGATGGTGATATACTTGTGATTTCAATTGTGTGTATTTAACAGTGTGAAGTCTTGAACCTGTAACACGTAACAAAGCGAAGCATATACCACATACAGTAACTGCAACAGCCTCATAGTCTGGCTACAGACAAACGTCTTATTTAGACTACTAATGTAACTTGTTGTGTTGTGGATCAGTTGGTAGAGTGGTTGCCCATCGACTCTAGGGTCAGTGGTTTGGGTCCTGACTCCCCCTGGCCATATATCGAAGTGTTCTGCGAAAAGACAGTGAGCCTGGTTCTGCTGGAGGTTTCTTCCTTTCTTAAAAAGGGAGTTTTTCCTCTCCACTGTTGCCTAGTGCTTGCTCAAGGGGGATTTGTTGGGTTTTCCTTATTATTTAGTTGTATTGTAAGGTCTTAAACCTTACATTGTAAAGTGCCTTGAGATGACTTTTGTTATAATTTGGCGCTATATAAATAAACTTGAATTGAATTGAAATTGAATTGAATCCCCCCTCAATCATTTCCCCCTAGTTTGTACATGGAAAGGTGACTCTGACTAAACTAAGGAGTACTGTCCGAGTTTTCATTCTAGATTTTTATTAAATTCTACTATTTAATCATGTGCTAATACAGTTATAGTCAGAATTGGCTGCTATCAGTGAGACTTGGAACCTCTATTAGGCAGCATTACAGTGAGTGGATTGTTTTGGATTAGATTCAGATCTATTAAACCCTTTGTCAGGTGCCTTCACTCATACTGTATTCACAATTACTACCATCATAAATAAATCCAGTCACTTACAAAATTGTGTAGGAGATGTTGTCTTAGGGACTGGCAGTAGTCCTGTCCACTGTAGTCCATTTGCATTCGTACCTTCATTTGACACAGAAATCTTCCCAGTCCACTCTGTCAGAGCTGTGTTGAAGCATATCTTCATTCATGTGTTCAAATGTTTACTCTCTATGAAGTGCAGAAAAAGTCAAGAGTTCACATATACAATCTTTTAAGGAGTGAGAATCTGTTGGTTTAGCACTTTCATCTGCTTCACTGTTAAAAAAGCATGTAAATGTTCAGGGCTTGTTGTATACATAATGTACAATGACGACAAATAACTGTAATGTAATCAATTTCTAAAGACATATAAAGAAATATTTGTAAAAGATGCATGAGATTGTCTTAGATTAATTGAGAACAAACTATTACTATTGTGGTATTCTTTTACTTTATGCTTCTATGCTATATAAACCTGACTAAATCTGACTTTACCCCTGGATGAAAGCATTAATCCTAAACCATTCCTTGAATGGGTGCCATCTGAAACATTCTCATGCTGCAGGTATAAAGCTCAAAGTGCTGCTCAGTGTGTGGAGATCACACACTCTCAGACAAACGTACGTACATATTGTGTTCTTTGTCTCTTGTGCAATCTTTTCTATATCAATCCCAGAATTCAGCTGTGTGCCTGTGCAGAAATGAAACGGATTTGTAGCAGCCACTCAGCAATGTTCATTTGCATTGGTCTCTGGCTGTTAGCAGAATAGAGGAAAGCAGTGGGAGTCTGAGTTTCTCCTCAGCTACTCATCCAGCACCATTGACCTCACTGAACTCCCTCCATTTATTTCATTCCAATTTCCCCCTCCCAAACAGACACAGGCTGAATGAGCAGTGGGAGTTGGGCAAGGGGAGGGAGATTAAACCTACGAGTGAACTGAGGGGAATGTACAATGAAATAATCAATGAACAACTAGCGTTGCTATTGTATAGCTACTAACATGATGTAGCATAAAGTGTTACAACATCCAGAGAAGACCAGTGAACATAACTTAACTTTTGAGAACCCAAAAAATAAACTCTAGCTATGCTAATTAGCTTGACTGATTTGACCAAGTGAGCACAATGCCAATTAAACAAGCTTTATGTGGTTTCCACTTTGCATTAGAGAGTATTCAAACTCTCACTGAGACTTCTACCATTGCTAACAAGTACAAATCCAGCCCTGGAACACAGCCTTTTTCAACACTATGTCATGTGAGTTACTTGCTGTGTTAAGCATGGTAGATTTTTGAAAAACAATCAACATGTTGTTTATTGTTGTTTTATTGTAGTTTTATTGCTTGTAAAAAATATTCCTTTAGATGGAATATGTGACACCCTGTCACATCATAGAGGGATTTGAACAAGTGATTCAAAGGTTTAATCTGATTACTACACACAACATCACCTACATTTGTATTGACGGCTTGGTTGATCACAGCCCTGGTTATGTTTGCAAAGAGACATCCTAACACACACAGCTGTGGTTTTATATCACTGGAGCACCTGTCAGCGACATAGAAAAAACATGAATTTTAATTGATTTGTGCTGCTTGTCAACAAAGACGAACAGAGAATGAAAACATATTTTTTCAATTCACTGTTATGAACACAAGGCGTATAAAAGAAATAAATCACTAACAAGGTTTGAGCTTAATAATCACTGGCACTGCGGTTTACACTGAAATGACTTCTAGGTGTGATCACACCTTTACAGGACTGACATTACAGCCAAAACTCACTGCAAACCACCAGTCAAAGTTTAAAAGTTCATTTGGTCTGTGAAATAACACACTAGGTGTGCTGCTCTGCCTTGTGAGCCAGTGTCACTGCACCTTGCAGTGAACCGCAGGGAGCATCAAGCAAGTGACAAGTTGGGAAATAGTGCACAATGTGGTTTTATTTAGTGTGTAACCAGACTCTATGTGTATTCCAACCTAATTTTCCAAGACAGCAGCTTGTTACCCATTCAGGGTATGCTACAGCTCCCACTCTGCAAGAGAACATCTAAGGCCATTCACACCTACACTGTCACACGTGTCACATTTGTGCCTAAAATAAGTCACATAAGTCTTAAATCTGACCCTAAGTGTTTCCTACTGAGCACCTGTGCATGAAGCCAGAGTGTTTACTATCCAGTGTGATGTATCACAGTTTTGTGCTGAGCCATTCCAAAGATGTTTGGGCAGCTCTTAGCGTCAAAAGCTCTGTTTTAATCAACTAAACTGTCATTTCACTGAGCACAGTTTTGTGCTGGGACACTGGACACCCAATTACACAAGGAGGGGTCAAGGGCCATGGTGAAAATAAGTAAATGAACACACAGCTTGTGTGTGACAAGACTTCTGAACTGTTCTAATACGACCTTGGCACCGGGCACATGCTGGGTACCACATACAAGGCAGCACCTCCTGATTGCTGCAGTCATTGGACATTGATGCTGGAGGGGAGGCAGCAAGCTGAGTAAACGCCTCCTGTTAATGAACTTGATTTGTTGTGAGGTGTGAGACCAGCTGGTGAACAGATAAGACAGATAATGAGAAGAAGATAAGATACACACACTATCAGGGTAACCTGCGCTCTGCTTAATAAGACCATGGATGTTGGTGTGACACAGCTCTCTGTCCCTGTCTAACAGTGAGCTCATACATAAAGATACAAAGTGCTTGTCAGCAGCTGCCCTCTGGCCAATCTGTAGTTCTGGGGTGTGTTGTCTCGAACACTGATTTACATCCTGTCCTCTGACTGGACACTTTTTTTCTGATGTATTTGCTTCAGTTTCCTTTGGAATCGAGATGACCATGATTGGCTCTCGCCTGGCTGCAGCTAATGCTACATCAGAGGATATTTGCATAAAGCTGAGCCTTTCTCAGCTTCCTGCTGAAGTGTAGCTGGGCTCCTTTGGAATCCGTCATTCTTGATGGGGGGCACTGATAATTAGTTAGTCATGTTAGTAATACATATTTTAGAGGTTGCAGACATGCTGTTACACATAATTAAATACAAAACAGTAGAATGGGGTTTATTTTGAGCACTCTCTACATCATGAGCTACATACAAATACACAAGCTGAGTAAAGCCTTGTGTGCCCAAAGACCTTTTCTTGAAATGTGAAACAACCAACCTGTTCCTTCTGCACACATAATAAAAGACAAACACCCATAATAAAAGGCAAATATCTTTGTAAAACCTAAAACAACTTAATTCCAAGAACATAAGTCAGCACAGCACTGATATGCTTGACACTTTTGTCACTTGTTCTTCTGCAGTGATGTTCCTTTGTGCTGCTGTCGACTGCTCCGCAGTGTTCACTACAGAATACTGATTATGAAGGTGATTTGGTCATGATGACTGATACGGTTAAGTTACACAGTGTCTGCAGATTCTAGGCTTTGGTCTTCAGATACTTACACTGCCAGTGGCCCTTTTTGAAACATGTCTGATATTTCTGACTGACATTGGTGACTGATGGCATCACAGATGATAAGAGGACTGAGAATATGCACTTCTCACTCACAGACCTCCGCTCATCCTCTACAAACTGCACCAGGCCGCTCTGCTCATTATTGTTTAACCTCCACTTAATTCACACCCATATATAATAAAATCTTCAAGTATTCAAAAGAAATAAAGATCAACAAGTTGCAACAGGTGATTTTGACTGAAAGGTGGATCTGATAATTAACTAAATGCACTCATGATACTTGATTTTTGCATACTAAGACAAACATATGTGTTTATGGAAAGCCAAATAAAGTATTAATGTATTAATACTAATATTAATGACAACATATACTACCACTCTGTGCATGACAGTTAGAATTTGATAAGAGTCAAGCCACAAAAAGTGTGTGTTGGATTTTAATATTTGATTTGATTCATTTATGTGAGATAAAGCTGCATTGATAACAACCAATACAGAACAACCAGGATGTACCTTGTTCACAGTTTTTCATGGACATTTAAGGTAAAGACTGGAGGTACGTCTTTACATAATTTGAGCGTAGTGAACCTTTAGTACTTTAATTAAACAGATAGGGTGATGATTTTTCTCAGACCACCAACCACCACACTAATTACCTTGTTTAATTAAGGAACTAAAAGTTGTGAAGCACAACAGAGCGAATGTTTCAGTGTATGGTACAATGAGATTTCTGTCATCTGAATACTGAGAGAAGTGCTTACAATATATTATGAACAGTGAGTTCTCTGTTCCACACCCACAGCCACTAATAACTATAATTGAAATAATAATTCAATAATTAGCTCCACTGAGGACAGTCTCAGATATGGGGTTCAAAAACCTCTCTGTAGTCACATTATTGCAGGAGGGGTGTTGTGCAGCACTGCACTAGCCTGCACAGGTGTATTGAGTCAAATGAATGAGTTCTGCAGTGAACTCTTTTGCTCAGTATCAAAGCACAGGTTCTCAGGGTCAGAAATCCGCTATGCCTTTGTACTAACAGATGCAGACAGCTGCTTAGTGATTCTGTTATACAGTTCCAGCTTTATCAGCTCTCTTCCTTCACATGAGCACAAGCTGACCTTCTTTGATATTTCAAGGGAAGTTTGAGGTTATTTGGCCAAACTGAGTCAAGACTTTACCTTTAATGTGATTTATTATAATATCTTATGTTGTTCAAATACCTTTACATTCTGTGTAGCAATAACTAGAAGCACACATCATCTGCAGAAGAGAAACAAGATATATTCCCCTTAACAAAAAGACCTGTGACTTACATGTAAACCCAAAAGATGAAATATGCTATTTTCACACAACTAGAACAGTGTTTTTACAGCAGGTCAGTGCAAGTGCAAGTTAGCAAAAAAATTAGGCAACTAAAATAACTTTTTTGTTTAATCCTAAATTGCTGGATTGTGATGAGACACAAACACAAAGGTCAGATGTGCTACACTCCTATGTACCACCCCAACCTCAACACGGTTACCCTGTGCTCACACCAGAAGTGCAACAGCCATGTTTTTGATACACACACGGCAAGTAAGCCTCTATTTTGATCAGTCCAGCTGTCCACACCTCCCACATTTCACACACACACACACACACACACATATATGTACACATTCACTCACACACTCACCACTTTATTGGGCAAACCTGTACAATCTAATGTAATTAACACAGCAGCTCTGCCATAAATTGGTGCCATAGATTTACAGGTGTACCTAATAAAGTGACCAGAGAGTGTATATTGGTGTGTTTGACCACTTTTTTAGCAGGAACGAAAGGATCTGTCCTTTCTAATAATATTCCCTAATTTTTACTCTCACTGCCACAAAATCATTTCTCCCCCTTTACTCAAACAGAGAGTATTAGTTCCAAGACAAAGAAATTGCCGGAAAGTAGAAATACACTGTTACACCTCCCTGGCATTTCATTTTAAATGGCAAAGGGCTACAAATTCTGCCTTAACTGACCTAGTAACCTCTG